>JABUQX010045584.1:0-29675 GCA_015478945.1 Trachelipus rathkii
ATTCAAAGTAATAGGAATATTCGCTTTCAGTGAAATGAAAGGTTTATTTTCACTTCTTGAAAATAAATATTAACATATTTAATCAATTACATACTAAACGATTACTAATTCTGTAATAAATGGCTTCGATTGAGTCCTGCATATTAGAGTATTGTGTATAGATGTCGCAGCATTACCTTGTGAACTTGGTAGATCTTGCCATTACAAAAAATGTTTGATAATTTCGCTATTCCCTAAGATTCTTCAAACATCGGGGCGTCTCTCTTTCTGTGTACATGTCTATTTGTTTGTCTGTTCTGTAGTTATTACATATTTATATATTTATAAAAATATACTTTAATCGTCTTAAATTTAAATAAGTCGGGAACATCTATTATAGATATTTCTGTAAGACCCTCGTGGTATCTTGTATAAAAATAATTAATGGGATAATATTGTCTTCAAAGTGAATTGGGTTCATTTTATGCCTCATGTACGAATGGTTTCTTTTATTCACACCGATGAGTAAACTGTTTGCGAAATAAGTGCGAAATGCAGTAAGAAATTATTCGAGGTTCGAAGGTTTATATTTTATTTATATTTTTCATATTATTAGATTAACTGCTTTATGTGCTTATAGTGAAGTACGGTGCACTGTTTCATTGTATGAGGTATCCAAAAGAAGGGGTGGAGTACGGAATATCCATGTGAACGGACGCTATTTACTGGAGGACTCAACTGAAAAGGGACCTTTAAATAGTGGGTCCATTTTTCACGATATATTAATCTAATAAAAAAATTATCATTGAGTGTTTATATATATAGGTAGCTGGTTAGAAATTTTAAACTCGCATTTTAATTTGTGTTTTTTTAAATATAAAATTAAACTAAAAGATTCAGGTATTCTCCGGCAAGGGGATTTTACGTAACCAGCGGGTTCATCCACTCTGTTAAGACTAAGATCTCTCTCGCGAACTAAAGATAGAAATGGCCTGACATTCGAAGGTCAAAAAATTGAAAATTAGAAGACACGGTCGGTTATTATCTTGTTACTCGTTTTTTTTTATCAATTTTCATTTTTAATTTTTGATTTTATCAATTTTCATTTTTATTATTTACGAATAGATTCGTTCATTTAAATCAATTTCCTCCACGAAAGTGGTTACATAAGTCCTCATCGACAGTTTATAGCAAAAAGTGTTTTTGTGATACGGTTTGTTTAATATAATTTATTTTCCTTTGAAAATGTCAGTGTATACGGTTCGTTTCATCGGAAATATTTACTCGTATGTTAATAAAATATAATAATAAATGTGAACATTAAGATATCATGGATTGAAAGTATTCTTTGAGGATGTAAATAGGAATGGGTGAATTTATGCAATTTAAAACCTTGATGTGTTAGGGGACTGGTTTAAACCGGTTAATATATTATATCTATGATAATTAATAAAAGTTTAAATATAATAGTAAATATTGAAAAAGAAGAATTAATATTACATTTATTTATATATAATTTTGTTAGATATATAATCGGATGATATAAAAGACGCGTCGCTACTTGAGGCAGGTCAGTTGTTTGTTCTCGATCTTAGGACTCTTTTCATCCTTAGACATCGATGACGGTATATAACTACGCGATCGAATATTCTCTGACTCAGAATAAGAAAGACTATTGCTTCCTAATGAAGACACGCGAACTGTTTCCGAATAACACGATGGCTGAAATTCGTCAACTTTGAAAAATAACAATAATGGTGCCGCGAAAGGGTTGAGGAGGCTGTTGAGACGGACGAAGAGGGGAGTGTCGTTTATATATTCTAGCTGAGTAATTATTCGACATCTTGGAGCATATGCACCACCTAATGAGAATCGGAAAGCCGGAAATAAATTCACGGGCAGGTGCATATCACTACTTAGATATCGATATGGTCTGCTTAATGAAACTGAGCTGGTACGACCATCTGATTAGAGGTGTATAGTTCAGACGAGACTAAAGAAGTCACATCGTCCGGCGAGTAGGATAAGGAAATTTGGCTCTTGCATGCTAGACGAGGGGCCCAAAAAAGAAATTGTGTGACAGACGCTGAATCTTACAATAAGATCAACAAATCTCGTAAAGATTCGAGGTAGAATGCGCATATATCGAAGTAAGACGTGTAATAAAAAAGATTATAGTAACGGTGTAGATAATTACGATATTCATATATATTTTAGACGCAATAATAAACATTCTTTTTTAAAACGCATAACGAAGAGTCTTTTTTGACCAAATTGCAGGAACTTTGTTTTCGCTAATATAAAAGAATAAATAAAAGTCAGTAAAGGCGCTAAATTTAATGTCAATAAATCTTTGTTGCTAACTGATGTGATCTTTGGCCCCTCCTAAATCTCAAAAGCTTCTATAGTTCGTATATAAAACAGAACCATGGGGATAGTAAAAAATGTAGGTTATTTATAATAATTTGCTAAATATTATGATTCAAGTATGCATACTTTTTCTATTCATTATATATAAATGTAAAAAAGAGAATTAAATACTAAATTTCTTTTCTTTGTGTTATTTATTCTCGTTCATAAAATTTATATTAAATACATTATTTCATAAGAAATAATTTGAAATACTTTGTAATATTAATTATATCAAGAGTGTTCAGTATTTGTGAAAATGCAATTACATCACTTATGTGCTTTTTGTAAAACTAACGATAATATAAATTGGTAATATTACTTTTTCGATAAGATTGGAAAGATTTTCCATTAGAATAAAGCTAGAAAATTAATTTACTTACTTTTTAAAACTACGAATGTGTATGATCATCTCAAACAAGAATAACACATTATTTTGGGGATTGATGAAGATTTTTAGTGATTAGTTTAGTAAAACATTTATATTTTAAAATTACTATCAAAATAATAATAAAGTCTCTTAAAAAAAAGAATGTATTATATCTTCAGTAGTACTTTAGCCTTGATGATGTGTGATGATTACAGTATTGAATAGATGGTTGAAAATTATTAATATTAGCGAAGTAATGTTATGATAAGTGGCAAGAAAGAAGGGAAATGTTTCGACAAATATACGCTCTCCATAAATCTTTGTAATGACTTTTTATTTGCGAGAAGATTATGAAGAATTCTATTGCTCTTCGTTACAGCATCTACTAACATATTTGAGCATTTTAATATAAGACTATATGACTGGATTTTTCTTCGCTCTATGCCGTTTTGGGTATAATACTAAATAGTCAAAATACAATATTTTAGAAAATATTAGGTTATAAATAATTAGATTTAAAAATTTTTTAAATTAATGATGCGTATTGAATTTTATTTTAAAATATTAAAGTGTAGTTGAAAGTATTGAAACGTGAATTTTATTATAGTCATTTTATGATATATATTGATCTCAACAGTAATATGAAAATAAACATGCCAGTCACAGGATCACGGACTATGTAGGCATTAATTGTCGCTCGAAAGACTTCATCTAACATAATATTGCAGGGTGCGTTAACGGCCACGCGTGGAGTGAGACGATATTTCGAGACTCGATATTGAAACAAACATCTTCTACACATTATTACCACAAATACCACGGAATTCGAGACACCGTGACCATAACAATCGGGAAAAGGCGATGCAAGAACTCGTTACGGTTAAGAAATATAACAATTTGTGAGGCGCTCGAAGTGATTAATAGAGTTCTGACTCGTTTGAACGGTGCGATAGCGCGGAAGAGGGTTTTGAGTTATGTGATTTCTCTCTAATCTGTTAAATCTGTGGAGTTATTTTTGTAAGTCTAATGGAGAGGAATTGGGAGTTGCTGGGTGAAACGGTCCTGCTTGGCTGCAATTCGCTCTGAGAAAGGTCGTCGCGATTATGCTTCGATAATCGACTGTCTTCAGACTTATGAATGGCCGAACTAATAGGACCGTGCCAAGGGTTCTTCGGTGTCTGGTCCGATTAGTTCTCTACGAGATTGATGTGATGGGAGGATACGGGTATAGTGTGTGCGGCTGTGACACCGTAGAAAAACGATTATTCGGTAATTTATTTCTCGTTCGGATACGCTGCTTATCGTAGTCCGACAAACATTTCCCCATGAATATTAGCGATTAGCGAGGTGAGCTGTGCGGCTATCTCTGAAGTAATCCGCCGGCTCACACTCTCAGTGCGTTCACTATAAGTCAGGAGGTTCAGCTTGGCGGCTTTCCAAAATAAAGTTCTAAAATCTCGATAGGGTGTAGGAACGGCAGAAACGACGATTCTTTACTTTGAAACCGATTGTGGCAAGGTTTGCAATAAACGCTCAAGTGGACGCGGAGAGTTTGTGTGTTGAGCGCGTTTTCTCGAACATGGTAAGTTGTTAGGTATTCTTACGGTCTCTTTTCTTTGGTGGCTTTACAAATATCGGAGACTCTCTTCCTGCGTGTCCGTTCTCGTGTGAATGGTCTAGTTAAAAATAGAGTTACATTTAAAGCGGGAGGATTCACATGAGGAAAAATTGTAGTTATTTAAGTTTATTGATATCTGTTGTGTAATATCTTTGGGAAATTGGCTATTGTATTCGTTGTTGTTTATTATTGTTTATTTTTATTATGTAAATTTTATTATTACAATTTGTTATTATCTATTGATTAATTATTAAATTATCTATTGTTAATACTGATTTTCCTATTTTGATGTTTATTATAATTATTAATTAGATTAGAATTTTTATGTATATACATATTATTCTTTATTTGATTTTATTTTTCATATTATGATTATTATTTATTGTTATTATGTCAAATCAAAATAAATCTTTATGTCTATTATCTTTATAATTATTTTTAGTGTTACGATAACAAAAGATAGGGTGATTTTTGGACCACTTAAAATCCCTTGTTTTGTAAATACGGAGGGGTTTTTATGTTATTGACCATTTACTGTGCTGATAATAATAAAATAGTGAAATCCAAAAATATATTAATATATATAGTATATTATTTATATATATATTACTGTATATCATGTATTTTTATACAGCAAAAATGAGTAGTTATAACGGTTAATATATAGATTATAATATTATATTATTATATATATATATATATTCATATAATATATAGCTATAATTAGTCTAATGTATGAATAAATTTATTTATTATGCGTTAATACCAATATAAAATCACGCGCCGATCGTACACGTGAGCCATTTGAAGAACTCTTAAAGAACGCAGTTGTGGGAGTAATACGCCTCGGGATCTGCGCTGAGATTCATCACCGCGAGCGGATATGATCGAGTAATGCTTGAAAGAAATAGTAAGTAAATCGTCAAATTCAATGGATTCGGCAATATATGATCACGAACGTTTTAATATCCGAGAGCAGTAAAGGATGTCTATTATCCGGCGGCGGATTTGTGTTTTGATATTAGACCAACGTACCTATTAGCGTCCACCCATCGATGGAGAATTTTTCGTTTACGAGAAATACTTTGCGTGCTTATCTGAAGTTGTTTGTTTTCACACGTCTCTTCTCGTGAGGGTGAGGCCGAGAAGCGGGAAAGAATTATATTTGACTGCTCCGATTAGAGCGAGTGGCGAGTGCTAGTGCGTTATTTACAGCATACGTCTTGGAAAGGAGAAGAAGAACATCCGATAGAAGAATTTTTTTGGAAACTTGTGCGTCACTGTCTGAGGAAATATCGATTAATAATTCGTCGGTTCATACAAGACACGACGTAAGGAATTTCGCATCGATTTTTCGAGAGGTTTTTTCAAACGAAAATGCAGCTGAGCGCAATCGAACGACAATGGCGTCGGTCGATTTATGCATCGGTTGCACTGGTTCTCCGCTGTATTTCATTTGCGTGTGAGTGCTTCATTGCTTCCGCTCAGATATAAAATGAACAATTAGTGTAGAATGTCATTTATGAGAGAGTAGCTTAAACAAATTCATATATATGGCGTATGAACCCTATAGAATCCTAGAAGTCTTTAATAAAAGCTTGTTATTGCGTGAATATGAGTCTACAGGATTGGCATTATCACGCATTATAAAATAGACTTTGTATTTTAACTGCCTCAACAATTGCTACTTTTTACGAAACAGAGCCATCCACCACCCAGAGTGTCGCTGTTCGTGCGAACAGGGTTAAACAGATCGAGCACACTAAATTACGACAGCTGCTGCTTGCTGTTGTGCAAGCTGCTATGATGGCAGGGAAGAACCAACCTGAGATGACCCGATGAAACGTCTGCTGAATCGACGTTACTATTAACTAATGAATCGAAGACGAGACGCCGGAGAAGGCCTTGTCAGCACAGATAAGTGTTAAAGAGACAACTGAGGATTGAATGCGATTGTGTGCAGCGTAACGGCGCCGTAGTAACACGAATTATACTCATAGAAAAAAATATGCACTCATTAACCGAAAACCCCGTACCATAGCGCACCCAAGTATTCACGATCGCGAGAAATGTGGCGAAACAATTGCCTTGTCTGCACCGTGTCGTTGACATCCGACGTCATCATCATCGACATTAACGACAGAGAGTTGAAACCACTCGCTAGTCCCACTTTCATTCGCGATTATAAAGAGCGGAAAAGTACAAAAATAGGTTTTACCAAACGAGGCTCTGCAAAATTTTGTTTCGACAAAATTATTTGGAGAGTGTGGTATTTTTTACATGGCTTCTCTGTAGGCACATGATGAAACTTGCTCGTTTGTTGCAGCTTGCCTTTTCTTTCGGTAGTGTTTATCAGCGCTTCCCATATCCCCATTGAGTTGCGGTGTTGTGTGAGGCCCAGATATCTCTAGTGTTAGTAATAGTATCAATCACACATAAGCTATTTAGTTTACCCACTGTTCATTTAAGCATTCAGGTTTCCATGGCTAAAAGAATTGTATCATCATGTTTAGCATTTAATCGATATTAGTTTCATGATAAACTTATAATATACACTTATAGTATTATAATGTTAACTAACGTTTTTCTACATTAATACTAATGTCATACTGTTTTTTATTCTGAATCGTGCAGATTTAAAGCAGTATCAAGTGTGATAAATTATTTCATAATGCTTCAATAACTTTATTCAGTGTTTTCCCTAAGCACGGTATAGATGAATGGACATGAGTGTCACGACTTCTTTCAATCTAACACCGAACAAAATAAATGACGTTTAATTGGATTCTTCCTGATCAGATTGCAACGAAATATAACGTTACTACATTTTAATCTCTTCTCCGCAGGAGATCAGTGCTAAATAAATTTTTTTCCCTCTACTCCTTAAGGGAGTTGTTTTTTTCGAGGCGAAACAAAAAAATAAATATTATCGGATTAGAAAACTAATAAAAAATTGATATTTCAAGTATATTATTCACAATATTGGAATATTGTTTTTTTTTGTTCTTAATTTTCGTACTTTTTAATTAAATAGCTAATTATCAAACGACATTATGAAACAACGACGTTTTCCAGGCAAAAAAAAATTAGCTCTCTCTAATTTTACTTTTAGTTTAGTTACCCTCTAAAAATTATTTATCGAAAAAATTGAAATTTAGGAAAGTCCGAACTAATAAAAAATTAAAATTTTGTGATGCGTATAACCCAATGTTGGGTTTGTTTGTTATTTGTTTTAATATTCAAAATTAATAAATTAATGAACAAAGTAAAGAATAACAAAATATAATTTCAAAAATTCGCAAATATTTGTATAAGAATGGAGACTTAAAAAATTATTAAAATATTTTTGTCATATTAGTGTGAGCTTTTCCAAGGTTTCGGTTGTAAACTAAACTGTCATATATATATTTATATAGACATAGAGATGAAGTGCCCACGAATGAGTTTATGTCCAATCCTCGAATAATCCTGGTCGACCAGCGGCCGTGGATTTAAATAATTTTTATTATACAATAGAAAGGGTTTTACAAATTCATTCGTATTACGATTTGTTATTTTGGTGAATAATAATACTAATCACACGATTCTCCTTAATCACTTTATCTTATCAGCCCGAAATCGTGCTGATCAGATATAATATGGAGGAAAGAAGGAATAGGAAAAATGAAGGATGCAGAAACCTTCAAGATTTAGCGATGAACGTTTGTTTTCCAGCATATTCTTCCACCTTAGATTTTAACAATACAAATTTTCGAGATTTCGAAGATAAATTTGCGCTGAGCTGCGAATTTGATATGAATTATTTTGTTGAAAAATACATGGAGGTTGAATAGAATTAAATTTCGACTTGTTCTTCTTCGCTATTAGGGAATTCGCAGAGGGGATATAAAAGACTGCGGCACGATGTATTTTTAGCTTATTCTGGAAAACGGCAATCAAAAATATTCACGTACAAGGCAACCTGATCAATCCTTACCTGACGAGTATATGGATCGCGAACGATAAAGTTTAGTCCAACGGTGGTTCCTTAGCAGTTACTGCTAATTACTAAGTCGAAGTTATTAGTGGGATTCAATGTAGTTATGCTCGTAATACGAAGGTTTAGATCATCTGATTTTTCTTTAGACGGTATGAAACCTTCATAAAATTAAGGCTTACTGAAAGAAAAACATCATCATCTGTTTTATTTTCGTATTTAAAATATAGATATATAAATTATTAAGATAAGAAATTATAACTAATCCAAATAGCATTTTGCTTACTCAAATTATGAAAATATTTTCATATTTTGTCATATCCAAATTTAATTTTCTCTAAAATATATGCGGATTGTCGCCAAAGGATAAATTTAAAAAATACAATCAGAACATAGCTCGCATGAAAGACCATAGCTGAATTAATAGAATGTATAGCGAATGTTCTAATCAATAGAAAGCTTTCAAAATTTCCTTCGGTTAAACGATATTAATTGTGGAATATAACAACATTGTGGAAATTATGGGAATCTCATCAATAATTTAATCTTACTAAAGAATTGGAGTTAGCTTAAACCAATTGGCACTGTGAAGTGACTCTTGTAGAAAAGGCTATTTAAAAAACTATTGACATGCAAAGCCGAGGTAGAAAATACTTTGTGGAATTAATTTTCCTGTTGTATTCGTGCGGAAGAGGAATTATATTGTGTCCCGCAATTAACGACTTTAATTGGTATTATAGACTCACCTTCTGATATGCAACAACTATTGTTCTTAAGATTAGAAAAATTAACTAATTTAATAGTGAAACGATAATGAAGATTGACACGAGAAAGAGTCTATTGGATTTGCGATAGTTCAGTGAAATCCACCAACAGTCCGACAAATCCGTGATTCTTTCATAGTGAATAAGAAAAAAAAAGATAAAGAAGGTGGCAGCGCAAATAACTATTGAATAAAACCATATTCAGTGGTTTAATGGGAATGTTGCAAATTAAATTTGGGAAATTTTATCCAATAGATATTATGCAGAGAAATGATATCTATAAAATTAACCAGGTTCTGCCTCTATAGCCAAATGGAATATTGCTAGTGTATGATGCTTTTTAATGACACCCCAAACAGCCTTCATGGGTATTTGTCCGAAGTTGGAGGTGCCAGTTACAATGTATATGATTATTTATAGCATGGCAAAGCAACCTTACCAAGAAAAATATATTGAATTCTGGGATTCTCGAAACTTAGAAGCGATTACGAAGGAGTATAGAAATATGAGATGGTATTCTCTTGCGAATTAATACATACGACAACTAATTATGTTCAGTTTAATGCCATCCTTCAATAGACGATTTGACTAGCTCCAGAGAATACATTTAGATTAGATACGCCTTATCTCCTTTGTCAATTTCCGATGATAATTTCACGTATTTGAAATTATCTATATGACGATTATATGAGGGGTGAGGTTACAAATTGTAAATGTGGCTATTTGAGTAATAAAATCGTCGAAGTTTTTCCGAATTTGATCTTACTCTGGAAATCAAAATAAAGAATTTCCGCCAAGCACAATCTTTTCCAGTGGAAAAAGTGTAGGATGAATACATAAATTTTATTCAGTACTTGCCAAAATTAACAGGCAATTTCTAAAAATTTCAGTTTAACAATGTAATTGAAACTCTCGAGTTTCTTGTTATATGAAATATTATGTTTCACAACTTTTGAATATATACACTGCTTTTGTTTGATAAAACATAAACTCTACTGCAGGAAGTTATTTATTTCCTTGTCAGAGAAAATTGATAACTAAACGTATTTTTGATAACACAGTAGGTACTGTTGTAATTTTTAATTATGATCTATTTCGTATGTGTCATTAAATAGTAAACAATGGAATGCAAAATGTTATTTAAACACTATAGGCTAGATTGCAGATATTACTTTACACGAAATACAAAAATCGTCTTCACCATATTACCTAATTATTCGTAAGTTTATGAAAATATTTTTTGGAAATCCTTCATATCAGATGGGAATATAAAACAATATGCCACTTTTTGGAGTGCGCGGATTCCCAGATGAGTTTTTTAATCAAACGAATAGCAACAAAATATCCTGGATCCGAAGGAGAGATGAGCAATGTATGAGTAGTACTTATGGTTCCAAGGCGGTTATTTTGTGTGTAGTTAAGCCTTGTTACTTTTTGAGATTTTTGAACCAAATTAATACCAGATACCAAAACCAAAAACCATTTTACTTGGTTTTCGCGCGCATGCTCATTGACGTCTCATGAGTGTTAGGAGTTAAGAAAAGATCTTTTTGTAAAAGCTTTATAGACAATCTATAAGTAATGAAAAGATGGCATCAGCAAGAGAAAAGAATGAGGAGAGAATCTGTGGAAAAGGAAGAAAATAGGATAAAAATTGTGAAAGAAAAATGTAAATTATGTGCCTAGTGCATTTTAGTAAAATGATAAACACAGTGATACAACGCTAAAACTGTTTGTAATTGTTTTTGTATAGATATTATTCGTGTCATAATACGCAATATAATCAAATGAAAGCTAGCTTATATTTAATATATAAATACACATAGAGCACTACAAGTTATATCTAAATGTTTATTATTTCTCACACTCGAGTCTCCTGTTTTTATAATAAGTGCGAATTTAGTATAACTGCTGACAGTACTGTACTCTTTCATGTACTACTGCTAAACGGACAGGATTATTATTATTTCGCTTCTTACAATTGTGAAAAATTTGAAAAAATAATTATCACCAACTTTTTTAATGAGGAAAGATAGTCAGCCCGAAAAGGTTAGGTGAAAAATTTATATTTATAAAGCGGTCGAATGAAGAATAAATAATAAAATTTTGCTTTTTAATTATTATTTTGAACTAACATTCATATTTTTAGTCTATCGTAATTATAATTTATTATAAATATAACTCGTGATAATAAGCTCTAGATTATTTTTTATTTTAACTCTTTTTATTTAGTTGAGAATATATAAGCGTATAGGACATTATATCAATGTTATGAGTGTTTACAGTTTTTTTTGTAATAATGTGAAAGACAATATCCTACAGTGTCTCTGTTGATGTTGATGGTTTGTTTACTCACCGTTCTCGCATGCTCGTTTTATATCAGTTAATTTAGACGACAGATAGTGAGCAATTGAGAGAGCAAGTGGAGATTAAAAAAGCAAATATAAAAGCAGACGATAGAGTCGCCCAGTTTATTCTAAAAGAGATAATAATATCGTTTTAGCGTGTGTCTTTATAAACTAGATATAAATTTATTTTCGTAATTGACCGTCTATTGCTCGACATTTAGCGTATTTTACTGAGAATAGATATATGATTTACACACCATACACTAATAAATGGAATGACAACCGATTCACACGCGCACGCAGTTATGATAGTCCTGACCGGGTGCATCGAGGCTGGCGTGGCTGGTCAGAGGCACGCGCACAAGCGGCAACGCCGGCAAAGCACGCGTCACCGATATTTTGGAGTAAAAGAGATATTGGAGAGCTTTGAGCATGTTTGTATTAAAAAAGTAGTGTACCGACTGTAATGAATCGTAATGTCGATGACCGAATTTCGAAAGAAAGGCGTCGCGGATTGAAGAGTTTCTGAAAGTGAAACGCTCGAGTAGGTTAGCCGGGATGTCAATGTGCGGATGGTAGGCGTCATAGACTTGTATTAAATAGAAAATTATTTAAAAAATCATGGGGTTTGATATGATAACACGGAGCGTGGTCGCAAATGCTGCCGCTTGAACCATGCCAATATAATCTTGCGTAGAAGTTACAGCGAAGTTATTTGACTATTTAGTCGTACAGGACGGTCGTAAAGGAATAATGTCTACGCGCGAGAGACGAATGGATAGCAAATACGTGAGCCTCGACGGAGTTTTATGGTTCTGTTATCGTGGGACGCGGTCGGATAAGAACGAAGTGGGTTAGGTTTATCGCGCAATACGCGGATACAAAGAGTGTTAACACAGGGGCTGTAATTTGTGTGATGATATGATAATAAGTGTCACGATCCAGAAAGTGAATCGAGGACGTGGTTTAGAATTTCTCGAGTATTGATTCTCGCCGAACGCTATATAACGAGAGTAGTTATAGCGGTGAAAAGTTTGAGATCGGGTGCTCTATCACCGACACGATAGATAATGTACGCGGCTGAGGCAGATCAGGCAGACGCAGAGAATCACATGATCTCATGAAATGGCCGGTATTCTCGTTCGAGGCGTACTATAATTTATGCTCAATGTTGCGACTCCGACTGTATTCGTCAACGTATCACAGGGATATGTAGGATACGATAGGGGCGGCGCGTGGTCTGTACGGTTGTGCGGCGAGGGACGGTATAAATTACCTCGACGGAATGGATCCCTCGAAAGTCTTAATTTAATTTATTAAAGCGTTTCTTGAGCGCAACATAAAACGACGTTAGAGTTCTGTTTGGTTAACAACGCGTTTTCCTGATCGTTTTCTCTTGAGAGACGAATATAAACTCTACGGTTTGATGATGACCTCGGTCCCCGACGAGGGGTCCAAAAAATTCTTGAGTTGTTAACCACCAGTCTTCCACATGGGGGACTCTTTGGTGAAATAATTATATTTATAGATAATCTCACACAATTATAGGAATCTCTAATCCATAAGCCTGGGAATATTTTTACTTTCGAGGATATTGATCCGCTGGATTGCGTCCGTGGTAGAAATAAATTTTATTGATAAAATTGAGATAGAAAGTTTTTAAATTTTTGAGGGTACGTTTTTTATTAATAAAAAAAGACAAGAGTAATCGGCTGAGATTTGGTCAGAAATAATATTTGGTAATTTTCGTATTGTAAAATATCTTTTTCATAGGAAAGAATTTTTCAACTGAGAGTTATAATAGTGTAGACGTAAAGGCGGAATCCTTTCTTCCTCTTTTAGAATGCGGAACTGAGATTATAGAAACATATAATATATTTCCAGAGTGAGTGTTCGGGAAGTCAGGATCTTGTAAGATGTTTGGATATATGAGTGTGTGTGAGCAGTGGTTTGAGTTATTTATTTGTTCTGGCATAGAACGACAGTTATAAACTACGGAAGCACCGCTCGAATAATACGCGGATGGATTTTTTCGGGTTGTTAGAAATATGCGTAGGGAAAAATATCTGGGGAATGTTATCAAGATTTATTGTTGTGCTTTTAGCTGCTGAAATAAATGAAGAACGATGTTGTAAGGAGAATTAATTTGACGTTATAATAATGAAAAATCTGATTAGATCGTTCTCCATCTAAGTTATTTTAATAAATTCTCATGTCGTTCTCTTGCTGCTAATTAAATTACCCATAGGCGTCTACTGATCTATTTTGTTTTTACAAAAAATGTTTTTTGGCTTTTATCATTATTTATACTGTATTTATTTTTCTTATTGAAGTATTATACAATTCGATTTTAAAAAATTAAAAAAAAAAGCAACAGATTTAACATAAAGCTCACGATACTCTGGGATAAGACTAAAGCTCACCAACTATTATTATATATTCCTTTATTAATAAATAAGGTTACTAAAGTTGAAAAAAAATAGAATTCAAATAACACACAAATAATATTAAAATCTATACCTAGTATTATACTGTCATCGGATTAATATTGCATATCTCGATATGTTAATATTACTTCCAATTTTTTCTTCACGAATGCTGTTTTTGTGGTCTCGTCAATCTTCAATCTTGTCGTTATTCTATCTGCCACGTTTATTTTAGTCTATTTTATTATTGCTTTGGTTGATTTCTCTAATATTTCTCACCTCTACGATAATTTTGTCAAATCTTAAATTACTTGTCCGATTTTTATTCTATTATATTCCTTAACCTCCTTCTTTGATGGGTGCTTACCTTAAGAAGTTATCGCTTAAACTAAACGCTCAGTCATGTGGTTGTCATTTTCTCCTCCAACTCATATATCATCCACCCAAACGTTGCATATGCGGCGCTATCTTGATTTGCGATGCGTGGGTATCAAGTTGAGTTCGTTGAGTTCGTCTCTCTGGGTGTGTGGTAGTCACTCCATCAAAATGTATTTGAAAGCGTTCTCGGTAGTCGTACGTTCAAAATACGTAATCTTTAAATCACGCGCAGTCACTTTTTTCGATTCCCGTGTACTTTTAAAATTTTTATCTATTACTATTCTATAAGATGTGTGTGTGTTATGTGTGTGTGTGATTTTTGTGATATACTAATTCGATATTTTAATATCCTAAATATTAAATTTTGTTAGTAGAATGTCACAGTGTGAGAATTGTTATAGTGGGTCACATTTTTTTTCTAAAATTGAATTATAATAATATTATATGTATAACATATATATTATATATTATCGCAGTATATATATAGTATACTCTATATATTATTTATATTTATATATAATATAATATTTATATTTTTATACATATATTGATATATTCAAATCATAGTAGGTAGTAAATAATAATTTTTGTATAAGGTTATATACTATATATATTATATATTATATAAGCTTATAGAATAATATTAAATTTTGAAAAAAATTATATTATTGAGGATTAAATGGTAATATGTTATTATTATTCTTAAACCTCGGCATAGTCACTTTTTCTTTGCCACCTGTGGGCATGTAATGGAGTTTGGTATTTACATATGTTTAGTGATTATTCCTGCCAGAGGAGTTAAGTTGTATTGTGGTATACTCTGTGTTAATGTGATGTTATATATTTTGCACGATATTATGTTAATTTATACCAAAAGTAAACCCTCGACTCTTAGTCGGAAATGGAAAAGAAAGCGAATGAATCTGCAAGTTTTGTGCATGAATGATATCGATATATTTTTGAAGACGCAGGTCCGTGTTTTACAACGCAAATTAAGTCCAATCCTACGCGTACAACATAAAATTGGCGGTTCTGATCCCTCCAGAATAAGACTTCGCTGAGAAATGACAGGAATTTGAGTTATATAAAGATATATATGTGGTTCGATACATATACAGGATCGGAAATGAATTACCTTTCGTCTATTTTCATATTCATAGATATTCTGCACTTAGGCCACGCAAGCAAGACTATGCAATTGTGACACAGTGTGTGATTTTCATACTAAAAAGGCGTACCGCCGAAGTCCGCAGGAAGATTATAATGGAGTGAGGGTCGTATTTGTAGATACCACCTGAAGTCGCGATATCTCCTAGAGTGCTTGATAAGCACGTTTTTTGCGTCGTAGCAATCTCTTTACCCGTAGGAGTTCCGCGGGCTAAAAAGTGCTGGGAGAATGCTATTTAAGAGAATTGGCACGTGCGGTACACAAAGTAAGATCTTTGAAAATCTTTGATTTGTGGTTAATATTAGAAGTATCAAACTTTTATGTAAGTTTAACCATTTTGTTATGGATATGGTAGAAACGAGTCACTCGCGTGCGTAATTGGTATCGAGAAGTTTCAGACAAGATTAATCGATTATATACGGCGCCGCACCATGAATCTTCTCACTCACGAGGGACTTGATTCTCAGAATAATGTGAGAGAGTTGGTAATAAATATTGATTCTGAGTCCTCTTTTTTCTCAAAATCTAATCGCGGTTAACACTATAATAATGTCTATGATGATCGCTCGTAACGGTGTTGGAAACAAGACGGCTACTATGGAATCAGGGACCCTATCCTCCTTTCAGGCGAAGACGTACAGATGATCTTTGGTGATAAATACCCCCAATTTTAATGAATTATGAAAGAGGTCGGAAAATAAATATTAGACCATAGAAATATTGATTTCTTACGGACGTGAATTGAAGGTTAATGGCTGGGTTTTAACCCCACTGAAGGTTAATCGCTGGATTTTAACCCCACTGAAGGTTAATGGCTGGGTTTTAACCCTATTTTTGTAGGAATAGAACTTTCAATTCCCTTTATTTCAGTTCTGCAATATGGACACCGTATGACAGTTATTCAACGCAGCGCTCGGTGAAGCGATGGGTTGATAAAAACCTGGGTGTGAAGACAATATGGATCTGATTTTTTCGGTTATATCTTCATTCGTGAGATAGAGGAAATATCGTTCCCAGTGTCACGAATTTAATGTATTTGATTGATATAGAATTAACCAATCGGTGTGGTGGCTTATAGGTAGGTTCTATAAAGAGAAAAGATTAGCATTACTTAATCGTGTGTGGTTTCGCTATATGCGAAACACAGAACGGGATGTACTGCGCATATGGCGATATTAGAGAGTCTACCGGAAGTCAGATCGTAACTTTTCCGCGCTGAAATCTATCAAAAGGAGGGGTTGAGCAAGAAGACAGGTAGAGCGCAGGAGATGAAGCAGATGAATCACGAGTCGTGATTGGGATTTAAAAAGATTGATATGTGAAATATTAATTTTTTGGAACTTCATTACTCTCAAAGATCGTGAAAAGAAAGCAAAAATATATTCTACCATTCTGCTCGCATGCCAAAGGATTTCTGCGGTTTGACGCTCTTTAATGCGCTGACGGCTATTCGTGGATATTCGAGGCTTTGAGCCGCTTTACATTCGGTCAAAAACACATGGCAGGATCTGAATGGAAAGAATGAAAAATAAGTGTGATTAGTTGGGGAACACGATAAGAATCGTTTTAGATACCACCGAAATGCGCCGAGTAAACTATGTGAGAGAAAGTATAAGAAAGGTAGGACGGTCTTCTTGAAATATGAATTATGCACGCAAAACGATATGCCAGTTTTAAAGAATCTTTCGAAAGGAAACGAAATGATCAATACATTTTTTCCATCCGTGTTTAAATTGTGAATTCCTTAAATTGGTTTGCAACGGAAAATTTACACTCTTCCGGGAAAATCGTAATTGCGGCTTATTGAGTAATAAATTCGTCAAAGCTTTCCCGAATATAGCCGAGTTAGAAATAAGATTAAGCAAATCTACATATAGATATAGTTATGACGTCCAATTTATTATAGATGGTGAAAATGAAGTCGCTTTTAAAAATTTGGTAGAATTAAAGATGAATTTTTCCATTCTATTATATGATATTTGTCGAGTTTCTCCAAATCTAGAAAAGGTAGTTGTGTTTTTTAATGCCAGTTATATCAACTCCTGCAGTATTTATAAACTTTTGGATATCACCACTTCTATGAAAAGAGGACTAGAAATAAATTTTGATCAATACATTGTTAATAATGAAACATTTTGCTTTTGCGAATGCCGCGATCCTACACACTGGGGAAATGTCAAACAACTTTTCAAAAATATTGCGGTGACTCTGAACGACGAGTATGGAAATTCCGTCTTTCGGTGGTATATAAAAAGATACGACTCGTTCGAATTATCCGACATAGAATCATCCGAAAATAATAAGTACAGTGTCGAAAAAGAAACAAAATTCAATGAGAGCTATTTGGGATTAAAAAAATTTCATGCCCTTTTTTTTTACAACGCAGTTCTTATTTTTGAGTTTTGTAAATCAACAATTTCGAGATCCTGAACCTAGTATACATTTCTTCATCTTTGGCCATTTTAACTCCTACAGCCTCTAATTCTGCTACTCCATCATTTATTTCTAGGATTACTATTTCAGAAGTTATTTTCTCTGTGGTGGTAAGATTACATTTTTTGATATGACAAAGTATATAATAGGGTACAATATAAAAAGTGGTACTCTAGATATTATAATTCTATGTCCACTATCGTTGTTTATTATTTAAAAACATGAAAATCAAAGAACCTTGAATTCTCAAATGAGAAAAGATAGCATTAAGTAAAGATATATAGTATATATAGATTCTATATGTGTTTATATCGTATATATATATATATATAGTTTATATATATATGAATATTATATATTATATAATATTGATTTAAATAAAAATATATGAATGATAATTTTTTTTATATAACATAGAATAATACATTAAAATAAAAAAATAACAGCTTTTTATTTGCCTATAAAATATATTATTATAAGATATTTTTCTCATTAAGAAGATTGGCTACGTCGAATGGCATTCACGTCGTATTTCCGCAAACGTGCGCTTGCGTCTGTAGTCGGAAAAATGACCAGCGTCTTCCGGGAATCGAGAGACCTTTTCATTCTATCGTAGAAAAGTTCTCACGGTTAACAAAATACGGCGTCGCTTTTTTATTTTCCTTACTACAGTCAAATTCAACGACGACTAACCCCAAATGGAAAAGAATGTGACGAAACTGCAAGATTTAGCGCTGAACGTCCTGCTCGAAACATCATTATCCTTTCAAGATTCCTACGACGATGATTCTGAAACGGAAAAATTCCCTGCGATCTACGATTTGATCAGGAATTATTTAATCGAAAAATATGGGGTGAAGAAATTAAATTTTGACCTGTTCTTACCGCTATTTGTTTCGGACGACGAGGAAAAAACCTCGGCGAACTTTCTAGAGTTTCTCGAAAACGCGACACGAAATCCGTACGGGGCGACTGAATCGATAACCCTTACGTTGAACAAATATATGGTCGCAGCAGACAGTCTCGCCGATGGTGTTCCCGCGCTTGCGAAAACCGCTGAGGTTATTAGGACAATGAGTACGAAATACGAACGCTTGAAATCTTTGCATTTTTCTATAGACCGGTATAAAACCTTTTTAAAATTAGCGAATTACATGGAAGAAAAACCACAACGACAACCACCTTTATTTCGTATCGAGAAGCTAGAAATTTTTAATACGGGCACCGACCTTCTCAGCCACGACGACTTTCTCGAAAC
The DNA here is from genome assembly GCA_015478945.1 of Trachelipus rathkii. Taxonomy (NCBI): domain Eukaryota; kingdom Metazoa; phylum Arthropoda; class Malacostraca; order Isopoda; family Trachelipodidae; genus Trachelipus; species Trachelipus rathkii. The sequence continues at coordinate 19,128 of JABUQX010045584.1, forward strand.
GATTAAGAATATTTCATTTCTATTTCCAAATCTAATTGCCTTAAAACTGATATGTAGATGTAGTTCCAAAAACGTATTGAGACAATATTCAAACCGAATGCTTAATAGCGGAGACCTCACTTCTACTTTCTTAAGCAAGTCAGCGAACGCTTTTTTCAACAAACCATATTTGGAATGTATGACAGACGAGAGAATATACGTTGAAATCGATTTTTCGAATAAATTGCGAGAACCTTTTATTCCTCCATTAAACAACCTTACTACCATTATTGTGGATTATAACAACATCGAGGAAATTACCGAAATCTCATCATTGTTTAACTTGCAAAAAATCGGAGTTCGCTTAAACCACAAACACCCATCTACCGTTGTTAACCACGTTCGTTTAATGCTAATGGCTATAAAAACCTGCGTTGAGACATTAGAATTGATTTTCAGTTTCTCATCGGAAGAAGAAATATTTCCCCACCACTCTTATTTTTCCGAATTAGATAAACATTTTGTATGCGATGATTGTTATCAACGAAATCTTTCAAAATTAGTCGTGGTTGTCGAAATCGAAAACGAGAGAATAATCGAATGGGAAATTACTAAAACTCCGCCGCCGATCGAAACGTACGTGAAATTATCAGAGCGGGAACAACAAGAAGCGGCAGGAGATGAGGAAGATGAAAATAAATTCGGTGGGGTACTAAGAATGTTGGAAATTAATTTTTGGAAACTTCTTACTAAAGATCGAGAAAAAAACGAAATAAAAGTACCATTCTGCCTCTTATGCAAAGGAATTTACGCGGTTGTGGCGCTCTTTATGCCCTTCACGCACTTTAGGTTATTAGGGCGTTGTCGCTTACATTCAGGTAAATCGTGGCGAAGGGAAATAGAAAGGCAAATAATCGAATCTTGGGATACGAAATTTTTAAGAAACCGATTGCGAAGGAATATTAAAAAGCTCGACGGTTCTTTGGAATTGAATTTTAAAAACGTTTGTCATTTTAATGTTATCCTTCGAAGAAACGAAAATGTCGATACCTTATCTCCATTCCAATTTCAAAATGTGTGCGTCCTAATAATGGTTTATGACGGAATAATGGGAGAATTTGACAGAAATCGTGATTGTGGTTCACTGAGCAATAAAATCATCAGGGCCTTTCCGAATTTGAGAGAGTTAGAAATAAGAATGAACAATTATTCTCAAGTTAATAGTATTAATCTTTGCAAGATGATATCAGATGAAAAAAATGAATCCGTTTTTAAAAATTTGGTAGAATTAAAAATTGATTTTTCTTTTCTTTTATACGATATTTGCCGCGCCTCTCCGAAACTAGAAAAAGTCGTTGTATTTTTCAGCTCCAGGTGTATCGATCCGTGCAAAATTTATATTCTTTTGAAAATCACTCGCTCTTTAAAAAGAGGACTAAAATTTAATTTCGATCGATACCTAGAAAATAAATGTAATTTGTCAGAAAGCCTTAGGGATTGCGAGAAAATTTCTCATAGAGGTAATATTGTCGACGTTTTCAAACAAATCGCGTTAACTATGACAGACGTCTCTGGAAATCCCGTCATTCGATGGAGTATAAAGCAATATGATATCTTGAATTTACCCGAAGATATAGAAGCGAAATTCTTTAAGAGGCAATTGATGTTAAAAGATGATATTTATTTTTCAAGGCCGATCTCATTTTTTAACTTTTTAAAAAAATTTCGAGATCCCACTCCAAAAACCTTTCATTTAGCGTTTCGATTAATTGATAACCAAGAGTTTTTTAACAAACTTTTTGGTGCTATTGGAAGTATAATATGGCAGACGCTAGAGTAAATTAAAAATTATATGTTTATACCTTGTAAGCGTAAAAATTTTCAAATTAAAAAAACTTATAATTCTTTTCAATTATTTGAAATAATAAAATTTATTATTTAAAGACTGTTTTGTATTTGAAACCTTTTATATACTCGTTTTTTTATGGAGAAATATTTTAGTAATTGCAACAACACGGTATATTCACTCGCTCGACCACCGGCATTTACATTCGAACATTTACCACCAAAGAATAAATGACTAAAAAATATCTGTACGTGTAGAGGCTTTCAATAAAACGCATTTTTTTTGTTAAAAGTTTTTTATTTACACCCGTATACTTCAATAAAAGTGACGTTTATAATATTTTTCAACAATTGTACAACAACAACAACAACAGCGATTACAAAATTTCATTCAGCTTTCTCTTGGCAACTTCGGTTAACCTCGACGGAAATTCTATATCGAATCTTACGATTAAACTACCTCTGTGAGAATTGGAATCGACCAGTGGCAAACCGCTAAAAGGAAAGAACTTTTCCGTCTTAGAATTTACGACGTCGTCGCCTAAAGTAAGTGATATATCTCGCCCTTCGAGAGTCGGTATTCGCACGACTCCGCCGCATAACGCGGTTTTGAGAGAAATGCGGGCATTGTAGATAAGGTTGGCGGAATCTCTTTGAAATTCCGCGTGCGGCAGCCTATTCACGTAAAAAATGATATCGGATGGTATTCGTCCTCGGGATTGGTGTCCCTGATTTTCAAAAACAATTTGCGTTTCATCGAGAGCGCCGGGTTTTACCTGCACGATGAACGGCTTACTTATTTTAAAAGTTTCTCCATTTACGCTCAAAATATCGCAATTCACTTTTCTAGTAAAACTCCTCCCGAATAAAATGTCTTTTAGAGTCACGTTGAATTTTTCAATAATTGGAGGGTTTTTTTCTTGTCTCCCCGCTGCCGCAGGCTAGTGGCTGCTGCTGCTGCTGCTGCTGCTGCGTGCTGCTGCTGCTGCTGTGCTGCTGCTGCTGCCTCCCTGCTTGCCTCCTGCTGCTGCTGCTGTTGCTGCTGTTCTGCTGTTGCTGCTGCTGCTTGCTTGAAGATTTTTGTGCTGCTGCCTGCTGCTTGCTGCTGCTGCTGCTGCGCTGAGATGATGATGATGATGATGATGGTGATGAGGATGCGGGTGCGAATGTGGACGACCGGGTCGCTGCTGCTGCGGTCCTTTTCTTTGGGAATCGCCCCACGATGTAAAAGTGGTTTTGAAACTAGTGAACTTAACGTGTCCGTTCCCAGCATCGAAGGAAAAACTTTCTTGGAAGAAACCGGAAAAGGGGTCGTCGTTTCCGAAAAAGCTTTTAAACGTATCGTTCGGATCAAAACTCGGCGAAGAAAAAGAAAATTCGGTAAAATTGGCTCGGTTTTTCGTAGGTTCTTCAAAGGTTTGATCGTAAATACGTCTTTTCCTCGCATCTTTGAGAGTTTCGTACGCTTCTCCCACCTCTTTAAATCGTTCTTCGGCGTCGGGTGATGTATTTTTATCTGGGTGATATTTAAGAGCCATTCTCCTGTACGCCTTTTTAATATCATTGTCGTTGGCCTGGCCTGTCGACTCAACTCCAGTATTTTATAATAATCTTTCGTCATCGTATCCGCCGAAATAGCAATGGAAGACGCTTCCTGTTGATTCCTTTTTTATAGAACTCGTAAGTCATTTCGCTTTTCGAAATAAAACATAATGTAAATTTATTTTATTATAATTTTTTTAAAAATATTTTGAATGTTAAATATTAAAAAAAAATTAAATACATATATATATATAATGGATGGCGATAACAACGGCGATGATAACGATGACAATAAATCCGAAGGCTGTGATAAAATGTCGAGCGTTAAATCGAATAAGAAGCCCGTACCGGACGAATTATTTTTTGCCAACATGCTTCATACCCCCCAACCCGAAGAATTCATCCTACTACTAACGCAGAGCGAATTGAATTTAAAAAAAAATTTTATTAAAATATCCCTCAAGCATCACATTTCTCACGATATATTCGCATAGGACGCATAGTTCACAAACGTGGCCGCTAGAGATAGACGTTTCGCGCAATTTCGCGTTCCAATAACATCCCCTAAAAAAAGCGAACCCCCTCGCATATAGGGAGGCGAATACGGAGGTGCTTCATTCCCTGGTATCCTTCACGAAAGTTAAACTCGTCGCCTTCGAAAACGTGAAGCTCAATAAGATCACGCGATACGAAGGTCTTCGTAGATTGCGCGAATATTTAAAGCGAGATGAGCCTGAGTGTCTTCGAATCTATGACGAAATACCGAAGCTGAACGATTTTCTTTATCGAGAAGAATATTACGCCCACCGAAGAAAAGACGACTGGGGCTTTTCACTGCGAAACTTTTCGTTACGGGAATCGAGATGAATTCATTGTTATTAGACCGAGTTGGCGAAATAAAAAACAATATGGGGCGGGAGAAAGAAAGCGTGCGAAAGGCTCGGTCGTTTCGTCGTTCTTCGTCGTCGTTGCTTCGGATTGTTCGTCGCAAGTACTGGTTTGCAAAGCACAGAGAGCCAAAGAAGACCGGTGATGGTCTCAGTGGTGGCGGCCTTTCCTCGGTCCGCTATATTCGGTATAATTGTGGGCGCGAAGCCCGAACGTATTGGCGTTCAGAGTTTATAAGAAAAGTTCGATATATCTTAAGAGCCGAAACTTTCAAGCGCGAGGTTTCGATTTTTAGAAGATAAAGAATTGATCGGTCGAAAAAGAGACAGAACTCGGAATATACACCAACGACAAACGCGGTACATACCCAAAATCGATTAGTGAGAGACGCGCTTGTTTTTAAGGCATCAAATTTATAAGACCACTCTCCTCCTTGAATCGAAGACTGGAATAAGAGGAAGCAATTTTAGATGAACGCAAATCCGATAGCGACGACCATGTAACGCAGACAAATAAGTTCACTGGACAACCTTCTTTCGTCAGTCATTGAAGAAACGTAATCGAATGAATATTCGATCTCCCCACCGAATCCGGAACTGGCTAATTGGTAAAGAATTGGTGTTTTAGCAAAATATGATAGGAAAAGATGGAGAAGATTTTTCTCTTAAGTTTTCAAAAAAACAAACCCCGTCAGTCGGATTTCAAGGAAATTTTCTCTAGGAGGGGGGTGATGACGTAGCGCATGATGCATTGGTGCCGCATCCGCAAGAGTTATTTACAAATCGGCCGGAACGGGTTATTAAGGACAAAAAAGAAAGCCACTGAGAAGGATCTTTAGCCTGCACGTCAACATAAAAGATAATGTATTAGAAACTGATACTCCTGTCTCAAGAAAAATGAAACGAACTCGGTAAGCTAAAAATTCAGAGCTTTATCTCCTTATTTGTATATAATAGTATATAATATATTATATATATATAGATAATGCTATATATTATATATCATATTATAATATATATTATTATATATATTTATATATATATATATAGTATAACTATATCATATCATATATTACTGGGGTTTAATTTTTTTAACAGAGGTTTGGAAATGTGTATATCTTCGCGGCATATTAGGGGGCCAGGGCGCGGATTAATAACACTCCAAGCAGCCTGGTTGCCGCCTCAATCATTCTCATGTCGTCCATGAACGGCATAATGTCATTGAAATAAAAAACGGTGATCTCGTAGCTGGAGACGACGGAGCGGCTTCAGAAACGACTTCAGAAGCAGCGGCCTCTGTTTCATTATTCAATCTTCAAAGAGAAAGAGATTTACCAATTTGCCTCAATGCTTGGAATGCGAATCGGGTTCGTTAGAAATGATTAAAATTTTTCTTCAGCTCGCGGGACATATCAAAGATTGCAATTTTTCTCAACATTCCGCGTTTTATTGTCCGCATAATTCTACTGGTTTATCAAAAAATTTAATATCACCGGGTCTAAAAAAAAAAATTTTCCTTAATCGTGAGTTGACTACATTTAATTAAGGAGAAAACGTGTTCTTATTTTTTACTTCCTTGAGTTGGCTCGAATATTGAAGATCGAAGAGCTGCGGAGAAATATGTTCTAAAACTACATCGGTTCTCAGCGATACGACTTTTCTTCCATTAATTTTGTACTTCCGGAATACTCGCTCTTTAGAATCTACACCTATGTATCTCTTGGGGATGTTGCAAGAAGAAATTTCAATAAAGCGACTTAAAAAAAGAAACGCAAAATAGGTCGATCAATATCGAAAGGAAGGAAATGGCGATCAAAATGCATTATTCGAGATATTAATGACGAGAGGAATTTTAGGCCGCCCAACTATTAGTTAAATGCTAGCCGAAAACTGTGCGCTGTAATCACATCGCCGTAAGCTGGTGCTGGACATACATCATTAATGGAGTTTTTTGTAGCCGTTATAAAAGCTGATGAATAATTAAAATTCCCCTCAACTCAGCGCTCTTCTGTTCCTCGCAATAATTTTTAAAAAGAACTCGCAACATATCCCTCCTGGCTAAGGCGATATTCCTTGACGCGGTCCAAAAAAGTAAATGGTCTGGCGACACGTGAATTGCAGAGAGCAACGTTTTCGCTATATTTCGTTTGGCCGAGATGACTTTATTTTCCCGGTCCTTCATTGCGGCTCCGTAAACGGCGTTTCATAATCCGGCGCTAAAGTATAAAAATACTATAGAATAACTGCAAAGGTAAAGTCAAAGTGACGGCGAAGAAGAGCCACACCCAGAAAGCGAAGAAGACCTTTTCGTACATCTCCATGAGGGTGAGATGACACCCGTAAACGTCTTTTCTATCGGCGTTTAGCTCGTGCACTTTATCGATCTCGCAATAGGCAAATGGCGGGAATAACCTCGAAATACGGTCCGTGAAATAGGGTAGGTCCCGCGTATAGGGGTAAGACGATATCGGTAGAGTTAGAAATTTGTGATGAAGCGCGTAATTCACCCCGAAGAATATCATCGTGTCGACGAACAGGTAAAACGTTAGCGAAAATACTATTTTCATCAGCCAACGATTTATCATTTTTACGTCTCTAGGTTTGATGAAATTAGACGGAGCTAATTTTTCTTCGTTCTCCTCTTCTCGATTCCCGCTGTCGCCGCCGCCTCCTTTATCCGATGGTTCGTTTTTCGACCCTCGATTGTTAGAATTTTCATCGCGTTTTTTACCCAGCTTTCGAGAAGTATCACCGCTGATATCGGGTTTCCCTCGACCGCCGCGGCGGCGGCAATCAACGTTCTTTTTATAGAGAGAAACTAAAGAACTCGCGCTAATCACTAATTCTCGCGAGAGTTTGTGATTGGTGATTTGTCCCAATAAGCCGTATATCGCCGATATTAAAAGCATTATCCAATGAATCCAACGGTAATACAACACGTACGTTCGGGGAAACGCGCTATTGAATTTTAATCTCGTATCGTTCACGTTTTCCAAAATAAACGGGTACGAGTAACACAGATTGAGTAAATCTTTCCGAACGCTTACGTTATTTACCGATGATTTGATGCATTTTATGGGTTCGTTTTGAAATTGGCATTGCTTCACCACCGAGAAAACGGCAAGTGCGAAAAGGAGGGTATATTTGCGATGAAATCGAAACACGAACGGTAGTTCCAATAGAAATCCTTCCCGTTTGTCCTTTCTCTTAATGTTTGTCGTCGTACGCGATATAACATCGATCAAACTCGCGTATTTGCTATTAAATACGACGTTGAACAATGAAAAAATGTCCCTCTCCGTCTCCGTCACGTTAGTCTTTCCCCCAGTCATTATCGCTAACGGGTGATACGAGTAGCTAAATTAATATGATAAAGATAATAATAATAAAATAATAGAATAATAATCAAATATTTCGTCGTAGGAATAGTAATTAAAATAAGAAAAAATTACTTTTTAAGAAATATTATACAAAAAATTCACTATTTAAAAAATTACTTATATAAAAAAATACTATGATTTTATCTTAAAGTATCCATTACAAAAAATCTTTCCTAAATAATAAAATTTATTAATTAACAAAAATATTAAGAATAAAAAAAAGATAAGTTTAAAAAATAGTACCAGAAATAAACAGAAGGAAAAATAGAAACAGAAAAACGAGACTGAAGCCATCTCTTCCAACTGCGTGCGTGATCTGAGCATGTGTAGTGGCCGTGCTCTCAATTCACGTGAGTGCTCTTTTCACTTTACAGAACTGTTTCTCCGTTGAAATTCTTCCGCGCGATATGATACAACACCCTCGATCACACTATCTCGCCTTCATCATTTCCCTTTCTTCCTTCAAGTCTATACACTTGTTAGTACCCTGGCGGCGTATGCAACACAATTAGCTCGTTCTTTACATACCCTAAAGCAGCTAAATCACTAAAATCAAACCACCCATCCCAAGCCCCCATCAGCCACCCTCCTGACCATCTGTGATCTTATTGATCAAATTGATTAAGAGATGCAATAAACAGAGGAAGTCCGAACAGCGATACTGTCTCCGAGACAGCCGGGGAAGAAATGAGGGGCCCAGGGGTTACCGAAGCACCGCCGGTGGGGGCGAATGGGCGAAAAGCACTATGTTGCGAGGTGAGAATGGAAAAAGGGGAGAAGGTGTGTCGAGGCTAGAAAGAAAAATTGATCGTTATTTAAATTTTTAATAAAAAGTTATTAAATTTATAAATAAATCATAACAATAATATTTTATTATTTAATTATTACTATCATTTAATTACTTACTTTCAAAATTTAAAATTTTCACTACTTACATAGCTTTCAGTGAAGAAAGAGAATCAGTAAATTAATAAAAAAAAACACGAAGTGAATAAAAAACTACGACATATATTATTCTTAAATTTTTAAAAGAAAACTTAAAATGCTTTACAGAAGAGTATCCGATTTCGAATCGCGAATTTTAAATTCGACAAAAAATTTACCAGTGCATTGTATTTTTTCGTAATAGAAAAAGGACGAGATTTTTTAAAATCAACATTCGAGAGATAGGAGCTTCAATTATACGTGAGAAGGAAATGCCTCGTAGCGATTTTTGAGCACTGAATATTCTTACGACAAGATCGAAGAGGGGCGCTTGAATGTTTATTAGAGAAACTGAGACGTTGTAAAGGAAAAATAAAGTCGAATCCATCGCCCCACAGGGTTGTCCTCCGAAAGATAAAGAAGGCGATTCGCGTCAGGAAAATGCTTCCGATGACGGATGGGGGCCGAACGACGACCACGAAGAAGAAGAAGGCAACGACAACAACGCTTGTGGGATTGGAAACGATGGCGACGACGGCGAAAAGGAGGAAGAAGAAGAAGAAGAAGAAGAAGAAGAAGAAGAAGACGTCGTGAAATCGAATAAAAAGTTTATTAAACTCCGATGGGTAAAATATACGGACGACGAAGGATTCGACCTCGTTTCCCTTCAAGTTTGTTATTGTTTCAACGACAAAATGGCGTTTAAGCACAAATTGTTTTTCAAAGAGAAAAAAATTATAAAAAAGTTCCTAGATCTCAAGCCGATCATCCATCATTTTTTGACGGAATACTTGGTGTTTCAAGAAATCATGAACCGATCTCTTAAAAGTTTCGTTACATTTTACGTAAACGAAAGAATATTAGACCTGGGAAAAAAAGACGAGCGATTGCGCAGATTTTCATCCCGGCATAAATTAGAGGAGAAAACGAACGTAGAACTTTTCTTGTCAAACGATTACAAAATGAAGGAATTTGTAATTCGTTTTAAGGAGGAAATTAAGAAAATATATGGTGACCATAATATAGTGGATGTAAAAGACATCGTTTACGTTTTAAGACGTCGCGATTTTCAGCGTGAAGAAATTACGCGATTAGTTTTTGAAGCTATGGAGGAGCAGGGAAAAAAATCCTGAACCGACCAACCAATCGACCAACGACAAACCGGCCAATTTTCCATCCATATCGCGTCGATACGTATAGATAAAAATTTTTTTTTAATATCGCCAGTATAAATCACTGCCGTTATTATAATTGTACGTAATTATCTATATCTTTTATATTCTATCTATCTATATTCTATGTACTATTTATAAATTTTATTATTTAGGAAGAAGATTTTTTGTATGGAACTTTAAGAATAAAATCTAATAGTATTTATTATTTTTATATAATAATTTTTTAAAATATCGATTGTATTGTATAATATTATACGTTTAAATAAAAGTAATTTTATTCTTATTTTAATTACTATTCCTACGACGACAATGGTGACATTATTATTCATATTATTATTATTATTATTATCTTTATCATATTAATTAGCTACTCGTATCACCCGTTAGCGATAATGACTGGGGGAAAGACTAACGTGACGGAGACGGAGAGGGACATTTTTTCATTGTTCAACGTCGTATTTAATAGCAAATACGCGAGTTTGATCGATGTTATATCGCGTACGACGACAAACATTAAGAGAAAGGACAAACGGGAAGGATTTCTATTGGAACTACCGTTCGTGTTTCGATTTCATCGCAAATATACCCTCCTTTTCGCACTTGCCGTTTTCTCGGTGGTGAAGCAATGCCAATTTCAAAACGAACCCATAAAATGCATCAAATCATCGGTAAATAACGTAAGCGTTCGGAAAGATTTACTCAATCTGTGTTACTCGTACCCGTTTATTTTGGAAAACGTGAACGATACGAGATTAAAATTCAATAGCGCGTTTCCCCGAACGTACGTGTTGTATTACCGTTGGATTCATTGGATAA
>JABUQX010045585.1:7500-22500 GCA_015478945.1 Trachelipus rathkii
ATCTGAATTGTGTATTGCATACTCAAACAAAATTTTTGCTAAAGATAATGTTGAAGAAATCCTTAAGTATTTATTAGAGAATAAGATTTCAGAATGCCTTAAGGAACTCTATAGACTGATAATTTTAACTCTAACTATACCAATATCCAGTGCGAGTGTTGAACGCTCATTTTCAGCTCTCAAGAGAACTAAAACATATTTGAGAAACTCTCAAATGAAAGTAAGATTGTCCAATCTTTCCCTAATATCGATAGAAAAAATTTTTCTTAAGAAACATGAGAAAATAAAGACAATTTTAATAATTTAAAAATAGAAAAATTTTGCAAAATGACCAGGAGAATAGATTTCAGTTCAAGTAAAACTACTGTAATATTTAAAGTAATTTAAATGTATTTATATACGGTTTATATATATATATATATATATATATATATATATATATATATATTATATATATTATATATATATATATATATATATATATATATATATATATATATATATATAATATTAATATATATAGGCCTATTATAGTTTTAAAGGATAAACATTTTCTTTAGCTTTTTAGTTTCCAGCATTGCATGCATCCAAACATTAGGCAGGAATCGCCACTGATATATATATATATATATATATATATATAAACTATATATATATATATATTATATATATATATATAATATAGTATATATAATATATATATAATATATATATATATATAATATATATATATATATATATATATATAATAAATACCATACATATATTATATATATATATATATAGTATATATATATATAGTATATATTATATATATTATATATATTATATATATATATATATATATAATATATATAATTATATATATATATATATATATATGTCTTCTGTCTCGCTTCTTCAGTATGCATGTGTCGCCAACAGTTCCCTTAGACCTGCAGATCAAGAAAGACTTCATTGAGTCAACAGCTCTTTTTAGCGAATATTCCCATGGCTCTAAACCGCTGTTACTGCAACTGTTACTCTTACTAATACTATTACTGCCACTGTTACTGTTACTCGTCGGCTAAATTAGATCTTAGATTTTCGAGGACTCACCCAATTTTTTTTCACCTAATATTTTTTCTCCAATTAAATTAGTTATCCTTGGCTTAATCCACTTTATTAGAAAAGTTATAAAACTTTTTAGGAATACAAGACCAATTACCTATGAAGATAATTTTAAGATATTAATATCAATGATATTGCTATAAAGAGACAAATCATTATTACATCGTAAGTAGTGTAAAACATAAAAAACAGGTGTGTAATGTGTAAGGCATCTAAATATAATTAGGTGTGATGTACCACTGTGTTTGTTCTCATGATTTTTATATTTTCAATGTCAGTGTAGTTATGAAAATCAATAAACTTTGTAAATGATTTCCCATAAAAAAATGGATAAAAAGATTAGTCCTTATTTATTCAAGACAGCGATTTGATGATACATTCATTCTCAGTAAATATTGAAAGAGCGTGTCAAGGGAAGTGCATGAAAGCATATCTCTAAATAAATGCAAGTATGAAAATATGTGAAGGAGACGGGAATGTCAATATTAATGTCAATATAGTCAATGATAAAAGTCAATTTGCGTGGGAAAAAGATCAATGGAAGCAAATGGTGTCAACATATATGTAATTGACATATTTGGGAATTAAGGAAGACCTGGAAAAAAATAGACACATCAAGTCGAGGGAAAAGCACACTTTTTGGTAGGGAAAAAAAAAAAGAATATCTTTAATGTTTATCGGATTTTTGATTAACTAAACACCAATGGAAGAAATCTCTATCCAATCATTTTCTTAAATTTGCAAAAGAAAGACAATCTGTTTAGTAAATAATAATTATCTTTATCCAACTTTTAATATTTGGTCCCTTAATCAAACTAGGTTAACTTTTGAGACAGATGTTTAGAAATCTATCAAAGAAACTCCACATGATTAATTGGCCTATTATTTCAATCTATTGTTAAGTATTTTGTTAATTATTTTGTTAATTATATTTAAATTTACCGCTCCCCTAAGATAAGCTGAGAAATAGCTGTGCTGACCCCACGATTGTAAAAGACTCTTAAATCTTTCAATTAAAGATAAGTAATCTTCAGTTATTTATTTGGCTTGTTATTCAAGATTATTTGGTATTGTCACTCCAACATTGTTGGGCAAAGTTTATAAAATCAATTTTATATCGCTGTTAGCCTTCAAATTTTTGAAAAGAAATTACCACGTAAAACTTTTTCTTTACAAAGATACAAAGCAGCATGATCAAAGTTTTCTAATGCCAAATTTCATAATATTTGAATCATTGTAAGACAATCACACCTTCTGAAGTTATATATATATATATATATATATATATATATATATATATATATATATATATATATATATATATATATATATATATATATATATATATATATATATAAATACATTTAATTATATATAGTGGTGGTATATATATATATATATATATATAAGTTATATATGATATATATTAAATTCAAGCCCCCAAAAAAATCTGAAATGTTGTAAAAAAATTTTTATGATTGTAAATTCTTTCTAGATTTGATTTCTTTTCTCTTTGTCAGATTTCAAATATGACTCCAACCTCCATAAAGTGTAAACCTAATTTAATGAAGACATATATTTACCTTTTAGAACAATTTATTTTTATTTCTACCTAAAATATTTATTTTTATTGCCATATGATTTCAAAATTGGTTTTGGAGATTTGCTGTATTAACAAAAAAAAAAAAAAAAAAGGATAAAAAGTCAAGAGTAATTATTGACAAAAGTCGGAGATGGTAATTTTTATGAACGATTTTAGTTCTAAAAGAGATTTGAAGTTATGATTTGACCAGCTTTTTTTCTTTATGCTTTTTCTCATCGCAAATTATGGTGCCAAATAAAAATGTTGTCTTCCTCCTCTTATCAAAAGCAAGCTCTTAGCAGGCTATCAAGGCAATGTAATCCATATCCTTATTTAAAGGAAAACCTAAGTCCAAAAATAATACAAATCCATCAAATGGCCATGAAAAAATACATATATTTGGCATAATTCCACATTTACTCCAAACAATACAAAATTTCTTTCTAATCCTCCTTCCATCCTGCACTTATCTAATATTCTCATATAAAGCGATTTAATTAATTCCTCTTTCAAAATTATATCTAACATCATATTCACATAACCATTTCAACAACATCCAATTATTCACGCTTTTTGAAATTTGCCTTCCCAAGTCAGGGATACACAAAAAAAGAAGAAGGAGAAAAAAATTACTTTTTTTTGTCTTTAAATAAACTCTTTTCTAATGTTCTCAAGTTTAATAACACTGGCAATGTGACGGTCTTTAAAATATTTTACATTCTTTCTATTAGCACTCTTCCTTGAATCTTTCCTACCACACTTGGGAAACTCTCTCTCTCTCTCTCTCTCTCTCTCTCTCTCTCTCTCCTCTCTCTCTCTCTCTCTCTCTCTCTCTCTCTCTCTCTCTCTCTTCATACACACACACACATGATGCACACACACACAAACACACACACAAACACACACACAGATGAGCAGTAGAGTATATATATATAAATATATATATATATATATATATATATATATATATATATATATATATATATATATATATATATATATATATATATATATATATATATATATATATACATACATATATATTTATATAAATATAGTAAATCATCAGTTTTTATTATTTTTACGATATGTAGTAAAAATATGAAGGAGTTAATACAATGTCTAGAGATAACTGTCTAAATAGATATATGTCAAATACGCTGTGTAAGTGTATAAAGGAGAAGAGAGACAAAGAATGGAATTTTTGTATTTCTTTTATTCTTTTTAAAGTGATTGAAAAAAAGAAGAAGAAGAAAAAGAAATCCATCGTAGTTCATTATTTGTAGCTCTTTTAATAGCCTTTGTACAATTTTGCTTAAAGATTCAAAAAATGAAAATACAAGATAAATGACTAAGAAATCATATAGAATATAAATAAAAGTATAGAAAGGAAATATAAAAGAAATATGATATGCCAAAGGAAACGACGGTGAATCTCGAAGTTGATGCACCCTCGTTATCTCGCATGCTTAAACCACAAGACAAACAACAAAATACGTTTTTTTTCTTTTTATTTCCTTTTTATAGTTGTTTTTTTTTTGGTAAAGGAAGAAACAGCTTACAAGAAATTCTGTTTTAAAAATAAACAAATAAAATAAATATATAAATGAACAAATATATAATGAGTTTCAGCGTTTAAAAAAAGACAGCACTAAAGAATTAGAACATAGCAATAATAAATTTAGAAGAAGAAGAAAAAGAAAAAGAATATTATGAGGGTGAAACATTCCAAAATGAGGTTTGAAGTAAATTAGTGACTCTTGATTACATAAAGAAATAAAAAACTCTTTAACGAGTAATATATTTTCAAAGTTTCTTCAATCAAAAAATACAACAATAATGAAAAATAAACTTTCAAACAAACAAACATTTTCCGGGTTAAAGAATGACATTAGATATATAGAGTATATGAAGAGCAGGTTATATATATATATATATATATAGATATATATATATAGAAAGAGTATATATATATATATATATATATATATATATATATATATATATATATATATATATGGTGTATGTATATATGTATATAGTGTATATATATATATATATATATATATATATTGCTGAAGGAATTTTTGTGATAAATCAAATATGTCAAATTGGTGCCCTTGGCTTCTGTAGGGACTGTAAAATCATTTTTGCATTTACTCAATGTCTAGGGGAAGTTTTTTTTAAAGGGTTTTGACATCGTTTTTTATTATTTTGTTATGAATTTTTTATGCTATCTTCAAGAAAAATAGAGTCTAGATCAAATGACATATATCGCTGTATATTTTCAGTTCAATAGACTATTCGACGTTATAGATAAGTCCGTGCGCAGTGTTTATTACCATATTATCGTATCATGGCAGCATGTGCAACAAGGCATAAAGACAGTGGTTTTTATATTTTATTATCCACAACTACTACTTGAAAACCCGCTACCAATGGTCAGAGATGTTTTTAGAGCTCTGCTAACCATCTAGCAGTTTTCCAACAAAGATGCCAGTGTTATTCATCTAGCAAAGTTAGTGGCAACAGAAGTTAAAGGTATATACAATAAAGCAGGCATTCCAACAATAGAATTTGAAAGTGTTATAGTGAAAGTGAAGAGACTAATAGTGAATGTCAATGATTTGATGAAATATTCAAGAAATAAACAATCTTCTATAACATACACTATAAATAAAATCATTTTCTCGTCTCTTCGACATTAGTGCGTGCAAGTGTGTTCATAATGGTATAGTTGAACGTAATCAATGTCAATATCCCAATGAAAAGAAACCTGTATTGAATGGCACTTTGGCTTGATCAAAACACTTCAAGACGCACGATAAAGTGGACAAGGAAAGAACAGAGAAAAACATGGAAACTTCAGGAAGGAAAGGAAAACGGTTGACATTTAGTAAGATGAGACACAAAATGAAAAAGCAAAATGTAAAAACAGCTAGAATTATCAGGTAGAAAGTGGATAAGTAGAAGAATCATTTTGAATCAGAAGAAATGTAAAAGAATGCGCACCCAAAATGAGAAACCAGCATCCTGAGTTGGGTAAAGCATTAGAGAGGACAATGTAATAGAGATGTATGTCTCATGGTTAATGCTGCTCCTCAAGGACCTCGGACTTCTGTCACCAAAAAACGCTGTTGATCCAAGTAAGTTACAACGCCAAAGAAAAAACTCTTGAGAGACAAACAGTCAGAGGAGCATTTACTGCAACACAGAGGAGGTATGGTTTGCATTGGTTTCGATGGAAAATAGATGAAACACTTGTTGATACTGGAGGTGTGCGTAGAAAAGTTAGAAAAGAACATTACGTGCTGGTGTCATTTCCAGATGCATGTTACATCGATCACGTTAGTCCTAATTCAGGAAGATCTCGAGATGTATTTAATTCTGGGTATTATTGAATGAACAAGATCTACAGAGACTTTAAGAACAGTGATTTGCGATGGAACTCCTGTGAATACGGTAACAAGAATGGAATAATAACACTGTTGGAGTTACATCTAAAGACCACTGACTTCATCATATATGGTGCTGGTATTTTGAATGAATCAGCCATCAGTAGTTATTTAGTGTTGTTGGGAAGACACAGGTCATCGTCAATATGAAGGACCTTATAACCAAACTGCTCCTCATTTTGATCCTCAGACCAACCCATCATTAATTTTTCTCAACCACCTAAGCCTGTGGAAGCGATGCTCCTAGAAACAAAGCACAGTGACTAAGTTCCCATCGCTTTCATTTACTAAATTCCTGGTTATTAATTCAGCAGCAGTACAAATGCAGATCATAATAATATGCGGTAAAGGAAAACACCTATAGCCAGCCTCTTGCCACATGTAAGGTGGCTAACTAAAGCTAACAGACTGCTTTGATTGTACGTTTCAACAGAATTCGCATCTACACCGGAAAGTGCTGGCAGACTCTTACTCGAACTTATGCCCCTAGATATGAGTCTTATGTCCATTTTATCCCTTCTCTGTCAAGCATATAAAGAATTTCACTCAGGGAATCACAGTATCAAAAACTTTCTCCCGAGGATCAAAACATCATTTCTCCAGTGCTCCTAAATGCAACTGGTTTTTACATCCAGAAACTGGCTGTTAGCCGGTAGCTGGTGGCATGAAATAACAATGAAAAGATTTTCATGCTTTCCACAGCCTTTCACAGCAAAATTTCTCCCACTGGGCTGTGCAAGTTCGTTGCTTTGATAAAAGGCAGCTAAACGTCAGACCAACTGCCACTCCCTACTTGGAACTTGATAGACTGGTTACCCCTTGTCACCTCCACCTCTTTCTGGATGATATTGCTATATGATTAAGCTGGTAATCAAACAATTCTCTACTAGCAACCTGCAAGCCTTTTCGGGTCTATGTTAAAAAGAAATGCTAAAAGACAGCCTGCTGTTTAGCAGGGTCAAGTTGGTCATACTTTCATATGGTGTAATGGCCACAAACCAAACATTCTCGAATTGAAATACACCTTCAATACAGACAAAATCTGATTTTTTATGAGATTTTGTACTATGCAGGTTGTTTAGATAATGTAAGAATTATGATAGATTATGTTATAATTGTATATCTATTATATATATATTTCTTTGTTTCTTTAAATAAGAAAAGAGTCTAAGGTAAAAAAGTTGAAGTATGAAACACAGGTCTAAAGAACCTTTTCTTTATTACTTTTAAACATTTTCAGTTTGTATCTGAAGTGAGCACCAAAATAAAGTTGTTTCAAATCTGCACTACAACTTTTGAATGTTTTCAACCCGGCTTAATTTATATATATATATATATATATATATATATATATATATATGTATATATATATATATATATAAATATAGGTGTGTGTGTATTAAGAGTTATATATATAAATATATAATAAAGAATAGTGTGTATATTTTTATGGTTGTCAATATATATATATATATATATATATATATAGGCAGGGTATGTTATGTATATATGGTTGAGGTGGTCATGAGTTTATCAAATTTGCCTGGGCCATCAATGGGAAAGCTCGGATCAAACTCTAAAAAGCCACAGGTAGCATCTATGATACATAAATAGATGTCTTAGGTCGAATGATTTTTTTTTATCTTGCCTCTGCGCTGAAATGATATATATATGATGTAAAGTGGTACAAGTGATGGTAAATAGCTCTGTTTACTGAGAGGTACACGTAGGGGGAAAAGAGAGTTTTCCTGTTATTCTAGGAAGTGAGAACCTCCACTGGCACCCCAAGTCAGTGAGCAACTAGATCCTCCTGAGGAAGACTGCCTCCCAAGTCTCCCCTGAGGGCCGAGAGACCCCTTCATTCCTGCTTGAGCCAGGCAGGTACCTCAAAGTATTTTGCACTGCCACTAAAAAACAAAATAAACTGCAGCCAGAACATTTTGATTTGAACTGAGTAACTGTATAAAAGGTATTAAATAGGGCTTTTCTCCCACAAGCCATTATAATTTAGTATTGTCATACTTTTCTCGCCATTTTCCTAATTAAAAATTCTTAACAGATTCAAAAATAGCCCTTTGTTTAATACAGAAGCTTTGATGTATGTTTTCTTTTCATTTCTTTTCACTATTTCTTCTCTATGTATCATAGATGCTACCTGTAAAATTTTTTTTTTTGATCCGAGTTCCCGTTCCGTGTGTGGGCGTTAAGTAACTTTTTACCCATATGAGTATTGGCGGAAATGAGGGTGAGGAGAGAGGAGAGGAGAGGAGGAGAGGAGGAGAGAGAGAGAGGTGAGTATATGAAAGAGAGAGGTAGAGGAGGTAAATATAGAGAGAGGTGAGAGGTAGAGAGAGGAGAGGAAAGGGTGGTATATAAGAGGAAAGAGAGTATATAAAGAGAAAGATATATTATAAAGATATAAAGATGTATATATATATATATATATATTTATATATATATATATGATATATATATATATATATATATATAATATAAAGTATATATATGAATATATATATACATACATATATATTATAAAGATTTAAAAATTATATAAAGATATATATATATATTATATTATACATATATAATATAAATATATATATATATTATATATATATATATATATATATATATATATTAATATTATTATTATATATATATTATTATATACTCATATATATATGATTTATGATATAAAGATGAAAAGATATATATAAGAAAAAGATATATATGTTATATATATATATATATATATGTGAGATATATATATGTATATATATATGGTATGTATATATATACTTTGTCCATTGTTTGTTACTACGCTCGCTGAGACTTTAAAGTCAGCAAACATGGCTGAAAAGCGCAGTTATTCCCACTCCGGTGCCTTCTTTACTGGCTATTCGCTCTGAAACCAAAAAACGGACCTTACACCCAAATGGTCGAAAGGAAATGGGTCGACAGGTGTGGTAGACATACAATTTGTTATTACTTTCTTAAACGAATTTAACAAACTAGAACTTTAAATCTTAAATATAATTAATCCAAATTATAACTTAACTCTAACTATTCTTAACCGAACTAACTGATCAATTCAACTTAATCTGAACTGACTAATCCACTCAACTGGACACAATCTCACCAACTTATTAAACCAGTTTGCTAACCAACTATCCAACCAACGAACAAGTAACTTGCCAACTATCAAATTAAGCAACAACTAACTAGTCTAACCCAACTAATCCAACCAAATAACTAAACTAACCAATCCCAATTAACTATCCTAAATGTCTTCATATGTCTGTATGGAAAATTTTTTTGATGTTGGTGAACTACCTTTCCTTCTGATTCATATTTAAGAAGGTTCCAAAAACAACATGTGAGCTGGAAACCCCGAGAGGATTGATGATTCACTGAGCTGAAAAGTGGATGATTCTCTCTCTCCTCTCCCTCTCTCTCTCTCTCTCTCTCTCTCTCTCTCTCTCTCTCTCTCTCTCATCTAAATCTGGTTTCTTTGGCCCAATAATATAAAAACAATTGATTGTTTAAGTTTGTATTGATTTTCAATCGCCATGATTTGAACTGAGCTACTATAATGTAGTCATTCAAATTTATATGCTACGCTGAGTTAACGAAAGTATTCAACATTGCATTTATAATTGATACCTGGCCCTTCCAGCAAAACAAACAAAATATTTATTGTTTATAAATAAATATCTTTGTTTTTGTTGAAATGAAATCGTAAATATCAAAATAAGATTCAACATTGTAAAACCCCAAAGATTAAGGTCATATAGCTGAGATCTCAGCCTCTTTGTAAGTATATGATATATATATGTAGGTAAGAGATAGATAGAGAGAGAGTAGAAGGTGAGGAGAGAGAGTATATGAGGAGGGATTGTCTAGTATTGTATAACATTATTTTTTGATATATAAGAGAGAGAGATATATATATGATATATATATATAACACTTGCTAGAGTTTTTGGTGTTTTGGTTTCTGCAAATTCATTTCTATTCTGTCCCTGATGCTCTAAAGTGGCTCACCTTGACCTTGTCCTGGATATTTATGAGATCTTGCCACCAAGCTTTCACATCTGAATAAATCCCATCTTCACAACTCAATGTAATTATGCCGATAAGCTGCATATTTGACAGAGTCAGTCATAAAATCAAGTTAAGCATTTTTCATCACATTGCTCAAGGCACAGACTTTGAAACATATTTGTATCAAATCTGAAAATCTTGCACCTAAATTACACAGAATGCAGCAGATGGTACTGCCACTTCCATTAAAACATTTTATAGAAACTTTCATTATTTTATTTTATATACTGGGTTGAAACTTGTTCTATTTATAAGAATTTTCAAAATTTGCATTTAGCCTCGCCTTCACCAGCAACATGACATTTAGTAATTCCAAGCCACACTGCCTTACAGCAGATGGTTAACTGAGTAGCTTTGAGTGTTGTGTGTCTGGTACAAATGAACGAAATAATTTATAGTATGGATAAATAATAGGACAGGCTAAAAATATCAAAGATATGGTCAAAATGAAATGATGAGCTTTGTCGATTACTCCATGAGCTTCAAGATATTTTTAGCTATACTGATATTTATAGCTTTTTCAATATCAAAGTTTGATACTTTTCAAAAAAATTTTTAAAGACCGGAAAATAAATCTTATCCTCTCCCCGACACCCAAGTATAAACTTTTTCCCTCGCCGCATGAGTTTTGCTCTTCTGAGTTCAGTCCTCAATGTTTATAAAATAAATTCGCAATGAAGCTTTAGATGCTTCGTTCTTTTTCAGGAACCAAAATATAGGAGGTGGAAATCTATTACGCATGGCTGATATCAAATGGTTCTCGAGTGTTTGGCCACCCATCATTCAGTTTTTTCAATATTCAGATCAAGGGATATAAGGCACCAATAAAATACTCTGGAATGATATAAAAACAGCCTTTGCCATAAGTTTACAAAAGGAATCTGATATATCTTCCTGTAAACAAGATGTCAGCCCTGCCTGGATCCAATTGTACTCATTACAAAACAACAGTGTTTGTTCAAAATAAAGTGAATGATTGACTTCTGAGTTACATCAACTGAAGTTGTTCTTTGAAGCAAACATTAGATTATGCAAGTGTCGGGGCTTGTATATGAGGAGAGAGAGAGGCAGAGCAGGAGTGAGAGGCAGGAGAGGGGAGAGTGAGGGATGAGGAGTGCATGAGGCATATGGTGTGAGAAAGAGAGAGAGGAGAGGTATGAGTATGGAGGCATATATATGGGAGATATATGTGAATAATATGCAATGAACTGAGCAATGAAACAACAAGTAATTCAAAATAGCTATCATGATTTTATTTTCCTTTTCAGAAAATAGTTTATGAATTATTTGACATTCTGAAGCATTCAGGCTGCAAGATTCTGTGTCCACTTACATCAGCTCCATCCCCTATTTTATAATGTGTGAGCAGTCAGGTGTTATGAACAACATGTAATCTCACAAATCGACACCAGAACAGGACTCTGTGAGTTGGTTTTACAAAGTTACCACAACGCAGCGCCTGACCAATTATTCATTCGCCTTAGCCTTGTGAGTTTGTGCCAAAATGGTGGCCTCAAATTTAAATGAACGAACGATTTTATAATAGCTATATTACTAAAACTTAGTATTTGGGGGTACATCACTAAAGCTTTTAAAAAGTGATTTAATTGCTTAGTCCAAATTATTTATGCTTTAAATCTATTAAATAATTTAGCTGATTTTCTTATCCAGACTCGGTTTCGTCCGCGATCGTTGCGTCATCATCCACTTTAAATAATTTTAGTTATTGAACCAATACCATTACTTGTACTAAATAATAAATCATTTTGAAGATTCCTACCTTCATTAATACTTAATAGTTATTTTTCGCCTGTGAAGAAAGGATTTTTTTATGATTATTGATTTGAATTTCTGGTGTCTCATTTTCTTATTTACTTTATTCACTTTGTCCAGAAAAAGAACAAAGACCTCAGCCCTCAAGTAGTGATCCCAATATCGTACTGCTTTGGTTAACAATACCTCACCTTCTCTCATCTTCTTGCTGGAAACTGAGTGCTGGGAAGGACCTCAGTTGAGTAAAGGTTAATTTTTTCCATTTCTACCACTTTTCTTCACATACGTCTGCTCATATTTCATAAATCTGTACAGAAGGGTTTAGTCTAACTAATTAGGACAATGGCATATATATATATATATATATATATATATATATATATATATATATATATATTATATATATATATATATATAGTATATATATAGGCTATATATGGACAAAGTTACTAAACGCCCACACGGAACGGGTATATTGTCTTATACCTTTTTCTTTTATCTCTTTCTCCTCTCTCCTTCTCTTCTATATATATATATATATATGTATATATATATATATAGAGATATATATATATATATATAGGTATATATATATATATATATATATATATATATATGGTATGTATGGCGTATGTTCTGCTTATTTGAACAGCTCAAAGTAAGCTGCCTATTTTATTTAAACCCGCCAAATCTTTAACGAGATGGATGTTCAATGTCATGAAAAGTTAAAGATGAATCTTTTTTTTCGAATTTAGTTAGTGGGAATGAAAAACATTAGTACTCAAAATTAAAATATTTTTTTAATCACACTTCAACCAGTTAAAGTAAGATCAATATTTTGATAGGTACTCTTGGAGTTTTACTTTTTCAAAACAAACACACAAAAGAAAATAGAATCACCAAATCCTAGATACGTACGTTTTACTAAATTTCTGACACCTTTTCACAATTACACTCTTTATGGCTGTAAACCTTTGTGCCAAGAGCCGTAAAGTACTTTATCTCAAGCATATAATCTTTTTATGCAGCATTTCTTATATTGAGCTGTTCACTACTCCCTGCTTAAAGTGAAATTTTTTTTAGACATGATCATTGATTCAAATGAGTTTATATAACAGGATATAATATCACTAATAATAATACTTTATATAATTATCAATAATAATTATAATAATAATATTTAATTTAATAATACTAATAATAATAACACTAATAATAATATACTACAAAATTTTGTAGAAACTGTACTGTGATTAGGATATAGTCAACCACCTCACAAGGCTAGCGTACAACCTGAACCTCCTAAGTTTCCTGATCACAAACTGGTATAATAATGAAAATTAATTTAGGTTAAGTTAGGTTAGGTTAAGTTAGGTTAGTTAGGTTAGGTTAGGTACCTCAGTAGTCACAGTACGTTTCTACAGTAAATTTGCCATAATATTAATATAATAATAATAATAATAATAATAATAATAATAATAATAATAATAATAATAATAATAATAATAATAATAATAATAATAATAATAATATTACACTAATTCTGGGAGCTGCCAACTGGATTCAGTTAGCGATGAGAGTAAGTTGAGGTTAAGGTTCAAGGAAACATATATTTCAAGGGGCTCGAGCCGATGGGGACAGAGGGTGACGAAGTCCCCAACGTCCACCGTAGAGGCGAGAGACCAGACTCCGAGACATCTATGTGGGTCTACCTTAGTATTCGTTAGTTTTAAATTATAAAAGGACTGTACATAATATATATATATATATTACAGGATATATGAGAGGGAGAGAGAGTGAAGAGGTGAGAGATAGAGAGCAGATATGGCGGCGGTGCAAAGAGAGGTATATATATATACAGGTATGGTATATAGTATATATATATATATATATATATATATGTATATACACGTAATTATCCAAAAATATTTCACTTTTTTAAAAATGTTTAATATAAAAGTGATTGTTAAATAGTAAATTATTTTCTAAAAATATTTCGAACTTTGAATCATGTCCATTACCACTTCTTAAATTCATTGTTACTATCATATACTAGCAACAGGGCTTAAAAAAAAAAAAAAAAACTGACGGAGCCAAAAAAACAGGTCCTATATATTTTGAGTGCATGTCCGTCACCACTTAAATTCATTGTTAGTATCATATACCACTGTTGAATATATTGAAAAAAAAAAAAAAATCAAACTGACGGAGTAAATGCTGGAACGATTTATATGGTGTCTCTCTAGCAACATTTTAGTACGTTTTATGTTCAGAAATTGCGCGTTTTTTTTAAACAATCCAGAGGAAATAAATAATAATATAAAAAGTAAATATATTTATATACATACATTAAGTAAAGGTTATGTTTTTAATATTTTTAGAGGCGAGAAGCTGCTTAATATTAAAGTTCTAATTTGATTTTAAGCATTTTCACTTCAATTTTATGAAATGTGTTCGAATTCATACAATCGATATGTATATGAAGGTGAAAGCTGATAATCAACCTTAGCCTATATTTATATATATATATTATGTTGTTATTAAAATTGGGATTGTAATTATTGTTAATATATATATATATATATATATATATATATATATATATATATATATATATATATATATATATATATTCACCTTATTCACCATCCCCTCTGGTAGATCTGTATTGACCTGTCAGGTGTCGCCTCTGCAGAACCTCCTCCAGTGGTTTCTATCTTCGTATATTCTTCTCTCCTCCACATCCAGACACTCCTCTGACGTTCATCGCATCTTCCACCGCATCCTTCCATCTTTTCTTCGGTCTGCCCGCAGGTCTGCGGCCCACTGGCGTCCATTCCAGCATCTTTCTTGGTCCAGTTCCCTCTTCCATTCTCTTGAGGTGTCCATACCATCTCAGTTGATTCTGTTGTATATGTTCAGTTATTGATCCAATTCTCAGCTCTCTCCGTATTTCCTCACTTCTCCGCCTAT
>JABUQX010045585.1:25000-27500 GCA_015478945.1 Trachelipus rathkii
AGAACCAGGGGCGTTAACAACTATTAATATATCTAAATGACAAATGAGGGCATCTACTTTGGCCGCAATTAGGGGCGAATGCCAGTATTTAAATATCATTATATTCACGGTATAAAAAATGAAAGGTTAATTTCAAAACTCAGCTGATAATATCAGTATTCAAAAGATAATTTTTTCCAATATATTTGATATAATCGTTACTGTGAAAAACTAGTAGCAGATAAAGGTATATTTTTAATGAAGGAAAAAGAAATAAAAAAGCTTATGCTAAATTTTCTTTCCAATCATCCAAGAATAATAGTTTTCAGTATTCAAGTATAAATTTGGCAAAACATCACCTCTTTTCAAATGAATACTTTATTATAATTTACAAATTTAATTTTGATAGATAAATTTTATATTTAACCGTCTACAAATTCTTTCCTTTTAAGTTTCATTTAGATTCTGACAGTTTTGTAAAATTGTTCAGTGTTACCAATATGCATATTGCATTCGATGATGGCGGGTTGGTACCACTATATTTTTTTGCAAATTATGCTAGGCAGTTGGCAAGTTACAACGCTATTATTTAAACTTTGACCTGAGAATCGACTAGTAGCCAAGGAAGTATAAACCAAAAATATTATTTCAAATTTTTGGTTAGTGTCACCACCTTTTTTATACAATGTCAAAAAAAGTTCTTGGAATTATTTTGTTAAAAAAGATAGCACTAAGGCTGAAGCCTATTACTTAATGTGAATAAAACACTAAAGTGTGTTGGAGGTTAAACTTCAGAACTGTTAATTCACTTAAGAGCAATAAATATAAAATTATAAATTTTCAAGATGGCAAATGGCTATTTTAGAGTTATTAAAATTTCATCTTGTCCCCATAGAATTCTGAAAATCAAGATTCTGTTCTGTTTTCACTTCCTTATAAAATATAAATAATTTTTAAAGAGTTTTTTTTCTGAAAATGGAGAATTAATTGTGCATAAACTTCAGAGTGTAAATTAGGGGTGGGCCGGAAATACGCAATCGCATGAGCACCAGCAATACTGATGGTGATTTTATGCGGATAGCGGATAGCGGATACCATTAATCTTCTAAAATGAAGGAATGAGAGTTCATATTCCAAATAAATAACTTACCAATTTGTATCCAGGAGACAGATCTGAAATGAGTAAAAGATTCGAGTTTTAAGACATCCTCATACGAATATGAAATGTTAGATTTGTACCTGAGATCGCTAATAAAAAAAAACGGAATGTAGTTTGTAAGACAGAAGTCTGAGGAAACTACTAGGCTGAGTTATGGAATAGGGAGAAGAACTCGGCCAGATCAATGTGAACAGCTTATGGAAAGATTTGCAAAAGATAGACATAGGTAAAAAGAAAAAAAGAAGAAAAGAAGCACAACAAGATAATTTAGACATAGGGAATCATTTCACGCCCAAAGAAAATACCAATATATGCAAGAGTCACCACAGGCATACTCCCATACTCTAAGAACAGAAGATCATAAACCAAAAAAATATTTTGCAAAGCTACAAAAATTGTATATTAATTGGTGATGGAATGTTTGGTTTGAAAGTATTGCGTAGTGCGGAGAAATAACCAAGTAAAATATTCTGCTGCAACAGGGCGTAAAACTAGTAAAATTGCACAACTTAGCTGATGATTTTTCAAACTAATCGATTTTGTTGTGCCATCAGTCATCAGTCATAGTTCCGCCAGTAAATAGTTTTATACATTGAACAATGACAATACCTTTCTGCAACGATTTGTGCTACCAGGTATATTCCTTTGGTAACATTATTTATTGCCAGATATATATATATATATATATATATATATATATATATATATATATATATATAAATATATCGATATATATATATATATATATATACATATTATTATATATATATATATATATATATATATATATATATATATATATTTAGATATATATATATATATATATATATATATATATATATATATATATATATATATATATATATATATATATATATATATAGTATATATATATATATATATATATATATATATATATATATATATATATATATATATATAT
Source organism: Trachelipus rathkii (assembly GCA_015478945.1). Taxonomy (NCBI): domain Eukaryota; kingdom Metazoa; phylum Arthropoda; class Malacostraca; order Isopoda; family Trachelipodidae; genus Trachelipus; species Trachelipus rathkii. The sequence goes on from JABUQX010045585.1 coordinate 27,082, forward strand.
ATATATATATAAGGAATAGAGCTCATGGAAGTTTAAGAATCATTGATGGCAATCCATCTGCAAGCTGATGGGAGGAAGCGATGACAATTAGTTCATCTTTAATCAATCAACATCTTTGATGACCAAGAAAGGATTGTTTATAACTTAAGGTATGTTTTTCGTGCGATTAGTGCTTGTAGACCAAACAGTTATAATAATAATAATATTGATTCTTTACCATCTGAGACCCCAAAAATGACGGTCTAGACAAATAATTTATATTCATATTTTATTACATTTATATCTTTCAGCGTGTTCTATTTATAAATTTTAAGTTGAAAAGATGTTTTAGGCAAAATCTTAATTTAAAAAGAACAATTTGTATATTTCCTATATATTTCACTTTTTATATATTTTACTTTTTCATATTTAGTCGTGCT
>JABUQX010045586.1:0-38454 GCA_015478945.1 Trachelipus rathkii
AAGAGCTTTTTGTAGCCGTATTCATGCACTAGAAAATATAATTGAAGTTTGTAATGGTGACACGTTAAACAATGCACATCAGATATTATATTCTATTCCCGACAGAGAATTTAAAATTACACCTTTTGTTCTTGAAAAAATAAAATCATGTACATTGGGATTTTCTTTACTACTACAAAAAGTTGATTGCGACTTAACTGAAGAATGTGACCATGTCAATAATGTGGTTACTCTCATGCAAAACTGGCGATCTGATGCAGATTTCATCTTCAAAAGTATTTTTACTGAGGACACCAATCTACCTTCCCAATTAAACGCAACAATTTCGATTCCTCGACTTACTCTCCGTCGAGTGCAGCTTTCATTTAATGCAACACCTGAAAATTATTACCGAATGCTTGGTTTTATTCCATTTTTAGAAACATTCATTGAAGAATTGCAACATCGATGTCAGCTAAAACATCAGAGCTATCTCTGTTCTAGCAAAAATTTTTCCTCGTACGCGTTTGATTTATCAATACGTTTTCTGATAATACGATGACATAATATTTTAATGGAAACATTTCTCCCGCTAATCAAATAAATGTAAACATTAATTTGAGTTGTGGAGACAGAAATGGAGTGAAATTAGATAGAACAAGTAGGCCAAATACTGCAATAGGAACGCATTACACCGCTACGTGCAGTCCTACATTATATCCTAATTATGAAGTAGACGACTCCTGCAGATATTTTAGCCTACACTTTACCTGATGTTCAATTGGCAACCCTGAAACCGATATCCTCACATTTAAACGCCCTAAAACTTACAAGAACTGGTACAAACAGGATGGCGAATTACCTTTAATACACCACAAGGAAATTGATGTCAGCCCCGAAGATGTCTTAAACATTTTGCGAAAAGTTCTAGAAGGAAAACATTTATATTGTCAAGGTAAGTTATTTATAGATAATTATATATATATTATTGATATACTATATTATAAAATATGTATATATATATATATATATATATATATATATATATATATAATATATATAATATATATATATATATATATATATATTATATATATATATATATATATAAAACCCCCCCCAAATTTCCTTCACGCTACGCCTATGATTGATATATATAGTATATATATATATATATAATATACGTATCATATATATATATATATCAAATATATATATATAGAGATATATTATATATAATATAATATATATATATATATATATATATATATATATATATGTTGTGGTATTAGGCCTATGGAAAATGAGATTCTGAACTCCACAGAGTTCTTCGGATAGATTTATTTATATATTTGGAAGAAATATTTATTTTGCGAAATTAATTAATTTAAACACGATTAATTTAAAAATGATTTTTATTTGATTATATTTTAGATAAGATTTTTATTTGAAAATATCTTAAGAAGAATTTTAATTTGGAAAATAAAATTGTCCCGTGGGAAGAAAGACTTACAAGGTGACTTCACACCTGACATCCTAGATACGGTGAAAAATCATAAATAGAAGATAATTTATTATTACCTGGTTCTACCTTTGGTTCTATCTTTGGAATACGATTCTTCGTGTGGATTCTATCAGTAATTGAGTATTTTATCATTGAAGACTTATCTCTTGTTTTGTAATATAATTGTAGAGACCTGATTCAATAAAGCTTTGCTACAATAATTAGTCATAAGAAGAATACAGGTTAGATAATTATCGGATCGTTTAGAAGACAATTGAGGCATATTGTTCTTGAAAAGAGAATCTGAAAGTCTTGCGATTACTCAGAGGGAAATACTATAGAAAGGATTGGATAGTAACCAGAGAGGGACTTGTTGGAAACTATTGGAAGGAAAGTCGTATTTGTATTGAGAAGTTGTTATACGACATTGAGGACGACTTTCTACTGGATTCAGAAACTAATACATATTGTAAAGGATTTACCTTCTAAAGAAAAAGACTACTGATAGTTTGAGAAGTCTATCTGCGTCTTGGAAGTATTTTGGAATTCTGAAGACTTTGTGATTGTTCACTGTACTTTGTGTCTGAAGTGAAACACTACGTTGAGAAATCATACCCTAGACAATTTGACCAATTTTATTTTGTGTTTTGAATAAACGAATACCGGGAATTGTCACGTTATTTATTGGCTGGCAGAAATCCCAGCTTGTGACAATAAATTGGAGGCTCTGTCCGGAATTAGTTTCTGAAAGAAAAGAGGTATATTACGACCAACAAATTAGAGGTCTTGTCTGAAATAGCTCCTAAAGGAATATCTCAGCCGGTTTTTTTTTAGTAAAGACAACTCTTGTGAAACAGACATTGAAGTGTTAGCCTCTATTAAAATTTACTTTTTGGAATATGGATTGTTTGGCGCTAGCGAAGATCGCTCAAGAGCTTGGATTAAAGGGAAAAGAGGCAAGGGAGTTTATAAAGGAACAAATAGATGCTGCCAAAGAAGCAGCAGAGAGACAAAGAGAAGACGAAAGAGAAGCAGCAGAGAGACAAAGAGAAGCTGCCAGAGAAGAAAGGGAAGCGGCAGAAAGACAGAGGGAAGCCGACAGAGAAGCAGCAGAGAGACAAAGAAAGCATGAGCTAGAGCTCAGAAGAATGGAATTGCAAGCAGGCAACAATAATCATCAATAAGTTGTAAACAATAACGATGTCAAGGCAAGGGTGCCTAAGTTCCCTCCTTTCGCAGACAACAGAGATGAGATAGATTGCTATCTTGAACGCTTCGGGAGATTTGCAGAAATAAACGGATGGAAAGAGGAAATTGGGCATCCCACCTTAGCGCCTTATTGACCGGGAAAGCTCTAGTCGCATATTCCCGCATTCCTAAAGAAGATTCAAAAGATTACGACAAACTGAAGAATGCTCTCCTGTTGTGTTACAATTTGAAAGAAGATGGCTACAGAATAAAATTTAGGAATGCAAAGGCATACAATGACGAAAGACCCATAAAGTTCATCGACAGATTGAAGAACTATGTCATGAAGTGGACGGAACTGGCAGAAATTAATAAAGACTTTAATGATATCATCAATTTGATAGTAGCAGAGCAGTTCCTAAACACATGCCCGAAGGAACTGGCAACATTCTTACGAGAAAGAAAGATCAATAAACTGGATATCATTGCTCAAGAAGCGGAGAACTACCTCCTGGCACATAACAAAAATTTGGCATCAACAATTAGTAAAGAAGACCCCTCTAAGAAAGAGAAAAAAGACGTCAACGAATATTTTAAATATTTTGAAAGATCTAAATACCAGTCCACTTGTTTCAAATGTGGGAAGAAAGGGCACAAGGCCATTGATTGCAAGAATTACAGCCCTTATAGGAAAGACGATCAATATAGAAACTACAACAACAATCGTTCTAATAATAATACAATAATTGGAGAGAAGGGCCAAAAAGGGCGGCTGCCGCCATAACAGCTGAAATTAAACGTTGGGACACGCAAAGATTTGAGTACTAATGGAAACCATGACCTTACGAAACATATTGATGACAACAATAGGATTGCTTTAGCATGCGGCAGAATGATACCTGTCGTCAGAGTCACAGCGTAAAGAGCGATGCTGCAAGACCCACCGCCCAGAATGCGATGATGCCTGTGGTCGAAGGCAAGATCAATAGAATGGCGGGAAACGTATTAAGGGACACCGGTTGCGACTCTGTTATCGTTAAAAAGAAGTATACGTCGGTAGACCAGAGAACTGGGAAGAGAAAACAAATACTACTGATCGATAATACGATTAGGAACGCACCCGTTGTTATGATTGACGTCAATACACCTTACTATACGGGCCGTCTTGAAGCCATAGCTCTGGACGATGCCATGTATGACTTAATAATAGGGAATATTCCTGGTGCAAGGAATGCAGAAGACCCTGTTGATAGTGCAGTGGTGTCGCGTGCGGGGGCAATGAATAGTTCTCAGAAGGAAGCGGCCACAAGACATGGGGATATGATGGAGCATCCTGACGGTCAAGCAGTAGTGTCGTGCGCGGGTGAAGCAATAAACTCGCAGAATGAAGAAACCGCGGCGCCTAACGATGCATTGGAGCGTCCTGTTGATCAAGTGGTTACGCCGCACGCGTGTAGTTCACACGATGAAGGGACAACTGCACCGGAAAGCACCCAACAGCCAAATAACGACGAAATCACTCGTGAAAAGTTCATCGAGTTTCAACGAGATGATGAGACGTTAAATAGATGCAGGGCCTTGAGTGAGATAGAGAACAAAGAAGAAAGGCGATCATTCTATGATGTAAAAAAGGAAATTTTGTATCGGTGTAAACAGGATAAAGAGGGCTCGAGCGAGCAAATCGTGGTACCAAAGAAATTACGGAAGGAAGTTATGAGTATGGCACATGATAGTATTATGGGAGGACATCTCGGAATTAAGAAGACAACGGACAAGGTACTCTCTGAGTTCTACTGTCCTGGGATGAACGAAGATGTATCCAGATTCTGTCACTCATGTGATGTATGCCAGAAGACGGTACCTAAAGGGAAGGTCGTAAAAACGCCGCTGACAAAAGTCCCATTTATAGGAACCCGTTCAAAAGGGTGGCGGTAGACCTCGTAGGCCCTATTGTGCCTTCTTCTCAAGATGGGCACAAGTATATGCTCACTCTTGTAGACTATGCAACAAGGTACCCTAAGGCTGTACCGTTAAAAAATATCGATACAGAGACGGTTGCAGAAGCTTTAGTGGACTTGTACTCTAGGATTGGGGTACCAGATGAAATATTAACCGATTTGGGGACACAGTTTGTATCTAGGTGCATGAAAGAGGTGTCCAGGTTATTAAATGTGAAGCAGTTGAGCACAAGCCCATATCATCCTATGTGTAACGGCCTTGTTGAAAAATTCAACGGTACGATGAAAAGGATGCTAAAAAGACTGCAGCGAACAACCTAAAAGGTGGAATAAATATATAAATCCCTTATTATTCGCCTATCGTGAGGTGCTACAAGAAAGTACCGGGTTCGCGCCTTTTGAATTATTGTATGGTAGGACCGTGAGAGGACCCATGCAGATAATGAAAGAACTATGGATTAATGAGCGACAGCGAGACGAGGTGACGAATAGTTACCAGTACGTTTTTAAGTTAAGGAAGAAATTGGAGGAGACCTTAAAAATAGCGTCGGCCGAATTGGAAAAGGCTCAAAACCGGTACAAACATTATTACGACAAAAGCGCCAAAGAGAGAAAGTTTGAAATAGGAGATTCTGTATTAATATTACTGCCTCTGAAAGTAATAAGTTATTGATGTAGTGGAAGGGCCCCTACGAAGTCGTCGGTACCATTGGCGAGAATGACTATAGGGTGAAAGTCAATGAAAAAGTCAGAACGTACCATATAAACTTGTTAAAAATATACAACAAAAGGGATGAGGAAACGTCGGATGTTTTACATGTCGCGTGCGTAGGTGTTGTGGACTTCGAAGAGTGCGAGAAGGAAGAAATTGATTTAGGAGAAGACGCGATTGTCCTAGGAAGCTGCACGCCTAAGGAAAGCATTGAGGATATTAAAATAGGGTCTGAGATAGAAGAAGATAAGAGATCAGAAATAAAGGAAATACTAAACGAGTTCAAACGGGTATTTACGGATCTGCCAGGAAATATGGACATAGTGCAGCACGAGATTAATTTGACGACGGAAGTCCCTATAAAGAGTAAAGCGTACTCCATACCATATGCTCTGAGAGAAACACTTAAAAAAGAGGTCGGCGAGATGCTAAGAATGGGGGTAATCAGAGAGTCTGATTCTCCATATGCATCCCCGATAGTGATGGTAAAGAAGAAAGACGGATCTAACCGGGTTTGTGCAGACTACCGGAAGTTAAACCAGGTCACGTTATTCGACCCTGAACCGATGGCCGCGACTGAAGAGATTTTCGCCAGGTTCGCGAAAGATAAATATTTCACAAAAATCGATCTCAGTAAAGGCTATTGGCAAATCCCGGTAAGGAACGAAGATATACCTAAGACAGCCTTCGTAACGCCAGACGGACACTACGAATTTCTCAGGATGCCGTTTGGACTAATAAATGCAGGCGCGACTTTGGTTAAGGCTGTGAGGAAAATACTTAGAGGTATGAGGAGTACGGATAGTTATCTGGACGACATAATTGTACATACAGAAACTTGGGACGACCATATAATAGAAATTAGGGAATTGTTGAATAGACTGGCGGACGTTGGCGCAACTCTCAGACCGTCAAAATGCGAGATAGCCGTCAGAGACTTAGAGTTTCTAGGCCATAAGCTGGCTGAAGGGCTCGTCGGTCTACAAGATGACAATGGGAAGAAGATCAAGGACGCGGAGAGGCCACATACCAAGAAAGGGGTCAGATCATTCCTAGGATTGAAAGGGTTCTACAGGAATTTTATACCCAACTACTCAACGATAGCTGCACCGTTAACTGACCTAACGAAGAACAGGCAACCGAACAAAGTAGTATGGGGAATAGCCCAGGAGAAGGCGTTCGTGGCACTGAAAAATATGTTAGTCTGTAAGCCCATACTACGACTTCCCAATCTCACCAAGCCATTCGTACTCCAAACTGATGCGAGCGATATGGCTATAGGAGCAGTATTGCTGCAGGAGTTTGATGACGGACTGTTCCCTATAGCATATGCGAGTAAGAAATTATCTAAGAGGGAGAAAGCTTATTCTACGTTGGAAAAAGAAGGGCTAGGCATAATATTTGGAGTGCGAAAGTTCGATAACTATTTATATGGAAAGGAGTTCGTTCTGCAGACGGATCATCAGCCGCTGATCTATATGCAGAAGACTAAGTATATAAATGTAAAAGTGATGAAGTGGGCATTGTTTTTGCAGAAGTATAAGTTTAGGCAGGAATCAATTAAGGGCATGAAAAATACCGCCGCAGATTACCTAACGAGAATCGGGACGTGAAAGATTATTGTTTTAGTTAAAAGAAAAGCCCCGTTTTCTTTCTTAATGGGGGCGTGTGTTGTGGTATTAGGCCTATGGAAAATGAGATTCTGAACTCCACAGAGTTCTTCGGATAGATTTATTTATATATTTGGAAGAAATATTTATTTTGCGAAATTAATTAATTTAAACACGATTTTTATTTGAATATATTTTAGATAAGATTTTTATTTGAAAATATCTTAAGAAGAATTTTAATTTTGAAAATAAAATTGTCCCGTGGGAAGAAAGACTTACAAGGTGACTTCACACCTGACATCCTAGATACGGTGAAAAATCATAAATAGAAGATAATTTATTATTACCGGGTTCTACCTTTGGTTCTATCTTTGGAATACGATTCTTCGTGTGGATTCTATCAGTAATTGAGTATTTTATCATTGAAGACTTATCTCTTGTTTTGTAATATAATTGTAGAATATACACATACAAATACATACATACATATACATACATACATACATACATACATACAATACATACAATACAATACCATACATACATGTATACTACATACATACATACATACATACATACATACATACATACATACATACATACATACATACATACATACACAAAAAAATACAAATAAATTATATAAATATACAATTCTACAAGATTTGAATAATGTATAGGAAAATAATTTCATATATTTAACAAATCATTATAATTTCACTATAATTCTACTATTTACTATATTTTAATATTAATATTATTATTATGCTGTACACTTTTTTATTAATATTTTTACGCTATACACTATATTCACTGTATTTTAAATTATTCACCACTATTCACTTATTATTAACATTTTATATATATATATATATATATATATATATATATATTATTATATATATATAAAAAAAAAAATTAATAAATATATATATATATATATATATATATATATATATATATATATATATATATATATATATATAAGTACTATATATGATATTATATATATATCAGAGCTGGGTGGGACTTTAAGTTTTTTAGGTGCGATTTCGACTTTGCGACTTTGCCGTCGGACCTCGTGCGACTGCGAATTTGCGACTCCATTTTTGTCAACCTCAATGCAACTTGCCCCTTTGCGACTGCGACTAATCGCCAGTGAGTCTCCGCTAGATTGCATAGTAAACTTTAGCGCGATAACAAAAGCATGCTTTTATAAGGCAGAAAAACACATTTATTAATTTATTTATTCTTTTAATTTTTGATAAAGCATCCCTATTTTTTATAATTTCTTAATTATGCTGTGAAACTGAGAGTTTATATGCACTATCCAATTAGTAGCACTGTAATTTTTCTTTATTTGAGGCCTTGCGTATATTTATGCCGGTGCCTAAGCTACTCTATTTTCTGAAAAAGGCAAATTCAACTAGCTATTTAGAATATTATTCACAATGGGGTAATTCCGTTGAGATTACATTTTCTCCCACCAAACCCTCAGTAGCGCTTTTTTAAGAAAAAAGGGAAGAAAGACCTGCATCATTTCATTACCTATATATATAGCGAACTCTAACTGATAATGGTTGCCATTCCTGATAACTTCGCCAGTGTAATTTATAGAGCTATTCTAGATGACCTTATCATACGCCGATAATAATAATTAGTAATATTATTTATTTATATGTTATATGAATAAATCTAATGTTATAGGGTGTCATCTGTAGTGAAATATTACGTTAGATTCTCGCTATCAAAAATTTTGGTTAACTGATCGTATGATTCCTTTTTCTACGTCTCTATATCGCCCTAATATGATCGAAGCTGGACTATGGTGTGTAATAGATTATATGGCTAAGGCCTCAACCTACTATTATAAAATACCGTTATAGATAACTCACTAATTCCACAACTGGATGGATCGCATCTCCCTGAGTCTTACGATCTGTCTAGTCTGTGAACCTTAAAGTTGAATCCAATGTAAACATGCTCATCCTTTACTCTATTTAATTTTCTAACCTCCAAATTTAATCAAAATACCTCGACTTTTCATATAACCATTACTGTTAGTCTGAACAGATTCTGCACGATATTAGAATATATATATACTGGCATTTATTGAAACTATCGCTTATATATAATCTAATTTCCTTATACACCTTTAGCAATAATGTATATGTATATAGTTATATATATGAGGGGTGGACTACATATATTTATATAAGCTAAGTGTAAAATGTAATTTAAGGCAAAGTTTAAGGCAAGTGTACAAGTGTACAACATGGTGTAAAAGAGGTGTTGAGCAAAGTGAAGCAAGTGTAAAGCATGTGTAGAGTGCTGCCTGTTATCATTATCGCCAGTAGTTACACACATCAATAGGTGGCTTTACTGCCCTCTTAGTCGTTCCCATAGTTGTATCGTTATGTCGCGCGTGTCTTAAGTACCGCTGTATCAGCCCTTGTCTGCCTTTTAATCATTCGCGTATTCACGATAGTGTAAGAATTGTTAAAGTCATTCGTGTAGTAATAGTACGTCGGTTCTACAAAGATGGGACAAGATGTTCGTGGAGTCCTATGTAATGTTGTAATATTATAGGCAAAGCAAAGTGTAAAAGCCTGTGTATAAAGTTAAAGACAGTGAAGCAAGTAGTGTATATAATGGTGTAAATGCATAATGTAAAACAGATGGAAAGCAAAGTGTAAAGCAAGTTTAAAGCAAAGTGTAGAATCAGCAAGTGTGAAGATGTGAATAATCTAGCTTTATCTTGTTTAATATCTATGTTTTCTATTCTTTATATCTATTATTATTTTATCTATATTATCTTTTTTATTATCTTTTTTATTATTATTTATATTATTTATTTATTATCTATTATTATCTATCTTTATCCTATTATCTATATATTATCTATTTGCAGATTTATCTGTATCTACTATAATATTATTATCTATTAATCTATATATCTGTCTATCTTTCTATCTATTATCTAATTATCTATTATCTAGAAAGGAAAAGCTCTCATTGACCTATTACTCTTTATATATATGCCTATTCATATTTTCTATGATACATTAATGGTCTTTCCTTATCCTTATTATCCTTTAGTTATTACTATATTCTTATTTTGCTTACTATTCTTTTATGATATATTATCTATTTATGTATTCTGTTACAGTAGTGATCTTTATCAATACATATTTATGCATAATTACTAATCATATATATCTATTATTATCTATCTTATCTATCTTTATATTATTTTCTATCGATAATATATAATATCTTTATTTATTAAAATACTATCTTATTATTTATTATATTATATTTATTTTTTCTATATATATTATCTTATATTATCATTTATTATTCATACTTATTATATATCTTCTATTAATATATATTTAATTTATATCTTAATTATCTATTTATCTATATATTATATTATATCTTCTATTATATTATATTATATCTATATCTATACTTATTTAATTAATTTTACTATTAATTTCTATTATATTATCTATTAATTATCTAATTATATATTAAAATCTTAATCATTCTATATATCTGTATACATCCTAAAAAATTCATCTACTATCTATATTCTATCATATTACTATATCTATCTTATTATTTATTAATCTTATCTATTTACTATCTTATATCTATTCTATCATTATTATCTATTTATATTTTATTAATATATATTGTATTATTTTCGTTCTTATTATATATATATATTATAATCTATATATATATATATTCTTATATATATATTATAAAGTAGTATCAATCAGATAATTAAATATTCTCAAGGTATATAAATAAGTTGTTATTATAGTAGCTATTATAACTTTTTTATATCGTTTATATCTATATATATAAGTTCTATTAGTATGATATTGTTAATTTTTTTCTGTTCGTGCCAAGTGAATATAATTTTATTATTTTTATATTTTCTTTAATTTTATTTAATTTATTATTTTAATTTTATTGTAATTATTATTCGTGGTATTTATATATTTCGTGAATCTATAGAACTTGAGTGAGCTGAGCTTATTCTAGATATCGAGTCCGTTTTTTAACTAAAGTTTTCCCAGTGTATATTTATTATTAGCTAGCTGTTCGCTCTTTAGGATTAACATATAATTATATATTTATTCTATTAGGACTATATATTCTATAATTAATCCTATTCTGTATAGAATAATTTTTATAATTGCTTTTATATATATATAATATTTATTATATAATATATATCCTTTCCGAGATATACAACAATAATGAATGATACATATATTATGTAGTAGACAATGCTATAGTTTAATTATTTCCTATGTGTCATAATGCTATGCTTAGAGGCATAAGTTGTATAAAAGGAAAAGTGAGAAAAGTTGGTAATAAATAACTTGTTGATAAAGCAGCTGTTAAGCAATATGTAAGATAATACTATGTATAATACATACGTGTTATGATGTCACGGAAAGAGTGATAAACATAGCAGAAATGTGAAAGAGTGATGGGTAATAAAGGGGCAATTAGTTATAAAGCTATGTTTTAAGGTTATGAAAAGAGTATAATAGAGATGAACAAAAGTATACAAACACACAGTGTAAAACAAGCTATGTGTATATATAATATACTAAGTGTAATGGCAAAGTAGTAAAAATAAATAGGGGAATATCATAGTGCACAGACGTGTGATGTTAACGGGAAATTTTCATTGTTATGCTAAAGTGTAATACAAATTCTATCTACATAGGTTATTCTTTATTTGACATAAGTGTAATGCGATAATTACATAGTGTATATAAAAGCATAGTGTAAAAGCATATTGAATAAAGTTTAATAAGCAAGTGTAAAAACATAATTGATAGTAAGATAGTGTTGTAGCGTATTGTAAGCGTAGTGTATAAGCATAAGTGTATTAGCGTATATTATGTCTCACCATAAAATATGTGTGAAGACATCTATCGTGTCAACACACATAAATAGAATTGATTGATAATTAAGTAATTATAGTGTGAATAGAGTGTAAAAGCTAAGTTAATAGGTGTAAATAGCATATATGAAACCAAGATGGAAAATTATGTGTAAAGCAAAGTGTATAAGCAAAATTGTTTGTATATAAAGTAAATAGTAAAGTAAAAGTAAGTAGTAAAGACAAAATAAAAATAATCTATATTATATATAATTTATACTATCTTTCTATCTATCTTCTTTTTCTTTTATGATATCATATATATTTTAATCTAATTATCAATAATATATTATATTATATATTATTTTTATTATTAATATTTCTATTACTATCTATCTTTATATCTTTAATTATTATATTTATTCTTTATTATCATCTCTCAATCTCTCTGTAATTCTTCTTATTCATATTTCTTTTTATATCTATCTTATCTTATCTATATATATTTATCTATATTATCTATCTTTATATAATATTTATCTATTTATCTTATATCTTAATATTTATTATATATCATATCTTATTATATATTATTATATATTCATCTATCTATTATCTATTATACTATTATGTCTATATATATCTTATCTATCTATATTTTCTATCTTATCTATATACGTATCATAATCTATCCTCATCTCTATATTCTCGATACTCTACCTATCACTCTATATCTATATATACTATACTATCTACTATTCTATTTAATTATATTTATCTATATCTTATATATTATCCATTATATATATATCTATTTATTATATATCTATCTATTATATTAATTATTATCTTTAATTCATCTATAGTCTAAAATTATCTATTAATTATCTATTATTATCTATCTATTATCTATCTACTATTATCATATATATATTTTATATAATATTATATATATATATATATAATATATATTAATATATATAATTATATATATATATATATATATTATTATTATATATTAATTAATTATTAAATAATTATATATATAATAATAATAATATAAATTATATATATCTATATTTCTGTATATACTTTATTTATCTTTTAATTATCTACTCATCATCTATATCATCGTACTCCACTCATCTATCAATATACTCTACTATATTTACACACCATCAATATCATATCTATTTCTATACTTATTAATTATATATATATTCTATTATCTATATCAATTCATTCTATATATTCATTATTTTCTATCTATATTTCTATACTATCTATCTATCTATTATATCTATATTATCTATATCGTATTATCTATTAATTAAATCTATCTATCTTATTATTTAATTCTATTTTAATTATATATATTATACTACTTATATATCTATATATATAATGTATTATCATATATTATGCGACAGTACTATATCATAAGTCGTCTCATATGTTATAGTAGTATAAGCATTCTTATCTGTCTTTTATGCTATTCTGTTTTAAATCTAGGAAATGTTCTTATTATATTATATATTATTTAGTTATTTTTTTTATTTCTATTTTATTTATATATAATATAGTAATATTCTCATTATTTTTCTAGAGAATTAGTTGTATATCTAATAGTGGTAATATAAGCATTCTAGTCTTATACTATTTATGTTTTATATCTAATCTTTAGTATACTTATATCTTTTTTAGTCTATCTTCTTCAATGTTTGTAATTATAAATGTTGCATCATTTATCATGTTTTTTATGTTTATTATCATAAAATATATAAATGCTCATCTATCAAATATATTTTTCTCATAGCTATTAATATATGCTCTTAATCTGTAAAATACCTTTTGTTTAAATATTTACTATGACTATAATATAACTATAGTCATTCAGGATCTATTGATACTTAATTGATTATACTTCTATGATCTATCTTGATAATGTATCATAAATCTATATAATTATCTTATTAAGTATCATAATTATTTATCAATCAGAATTCTTTGTTACCTATTTACTATCTCATTCTAGTTTATTTATCTTTTATTGTCTATTCTATTTTATATCATATCTATATACTCTGTGGGGTCTGCAACTAAAAAACTATATTATTATTATTTCTTTATCTATGATTTCGAATAAAAAAATAGAGCTATGATAAACCTAGCTTAATTTAGCTATGGCTAAAAGTTTTAATATACTAGTTAATTACCAAAATGAAAGTACCATAAAAGAACTAAAAAGAAATACAATACTAATCTTTATTTATCTATCAAGCTAAAATTAACAAACTTGTATATTTTCATGACTTGTTTTATAGATTTATTATTTATAGATTTCTAAAGATCAATATGTATTGATATTAATATTATAACTAAAGTTTAATGCTTATGTATGTATCTTTATTATTTTTTGTTTATATAAATAAAACTAATTTTTTTATTTTTGTTTTATTATATAACTAAAATGAATTTATATTTCTTTTTATATGTTATATATGTATATAACTTTAAAAATATATTATTTGCATGTGAACTTCGTAGTTTAATTATACTAGTAGCTATATTCATTTCATTAAGAATTCTAAGTTATATTATTCAATAGGAGTTAATAGTGCTAAAGCCGCAAATGACTACTCGGCAAGTTTACTAAGCCGTTGTCATAGATAGTAGTTTAAAGAAACAAGATGTTGTTGCAATAAGTTAGTTGAGCTAAAGCTTGTGAATATAGAGCTATGTGTAAAGATTAGTTGTTAGAAAAATGTAAAGTAGAATTATTTGGAGAGTTCAAGTAAAAGGTCTAATTCTATCTATTTAAAAAAAGAAGCATAGATTTTATAATTTTTAGTTAATATGCTAAAAGTATATCTTAGTAATATAAATCATTAAAGAACTACAGGAAATCAAAAAACATATGTTAAGTGATATAATAACATTCATGTTAAGTAAAAAATTAGTGTAATTCATTAGTAAACTTTAACGTAACAAAGTCGAAATAAGAGCACTAACAAATTAAATCCTTATACTGGCAATATGGACGATTTTCTCTTTTCAGTAAATAAGGTGGTAACGCAAGTGTAACGCAAACTGTAGCAAAGTGTAAAACAAAGTGTAAAAGAGAAGGGATAAAAAGAACGTGTAAATGCAGGTTAAAATAGATCTATTTACCCTATCCCTATATCTCTCTCTATTCAGTTTCGACTTATATTCTGATTACTCTATTATCTATCTTCTATTGTATATATATCTTATTAATACGTATTATATTTTTGTATCTTACATTCTGTAATCTATTTATTTCTTTTCTAGTTTTTATCTATAAATTTTTATTTCTCTATAGTCTATAACTTAATTATCTAATATATTTATTCTATTACATTCTTTCTTTATGTACCATCTAGTTATAATCTTAGTCTATCCATATATATCTATCTAAAAGATCTTGTAGTAGTGGGTGACAAAATATGAATGGCTCGTAGTATAAATAAGAATGCAGCGGGTATAAGCAGACGTTATTTATAACGGGGTAACTGTCAGATAATAGATGAATTCTAGGAATTTTCATTACACTCTCTACTGTCTTACGTTGAACATTTATGTATATTGTCTATGATCTAAAATTATGTAATTTCTTATTGTTCTTATTTGTTTATGTATTATCTCAGACAGATAAGTGATCATTCAGTTTAAATATCTTTTTATTATAGTGTGGCCAATTGTATTATTTTTTTGTTTCAGTGTTAATATCAAGATGTATATAAGTACTCTTTTATTTTTTTATTTTATTTTATATTTTTATTTAATTTTTTTGCATTTATGCCAGCGAGAAAATTTGTTGAACTTGATGATCGGATTCGTAACGTCACTTGAAATATATTTTGCCAATTTTGGATTTATTAGATTTTGGAACTTAATGGAAGTAACCTAATAACTTTGGTGTTAGTTCGGTAACTGCACCAATAATTAAGAATGATAATATATGTTAGAAATATAGTTCTCTATTCTGTTGTAAATTTGTGAGGTCTATGTATAACTACTTTCAATAATCAGTATAGTGTACGAGGAATCTAATGACGAGATAGTAGATGTATAGCCTTAGAGGTGAATAATGTCGGTAGTTGCATATGTTTGATTACATACCCTAAAAAATATCTTGAGACTTTTGGAGTTGGTGTAGAATTTTTCAAATCTGTATCCGGATGAGCTCCCACAGATTGAGATGCATTTAAAGATTTTGATTTGACACCTTCTGAAGTCTTCTTTGATAAGTTCACTGAGCTTCGAGTGAACAGTAGAAGACTAAATTGATAGATATATAAACTATATTTGTATATGTACATCTTATCATATGATAGTGTTTAAAAGAATCATACTTGGAAATTAAATTTGATATGAGAATAAATGTAATTAAATATGTTAATATACCGCCCCACCCCCACCCCCATAGATGAGGGAGATGAGGACAGATTAGTTCTCCTAATACCCAAACTCTTAGTTCTCATATGGAATATTAGAAAAACTTCAGGAAATAGTGAGTAGTGCTAGGTTAATATATAAGGAGTGTAGTAAGTTATGTTTTTGGTTGTAGGTGCTCTTGTTTGTAGCATCCTCTTTCTGAGTTTTAGATTGAAATGTCTGAATGGCGTAATTAGTTTAATAGAATTGAGAATGTACGATCCTATGTATTTGAGCCGGTAGATTTTTGTATTAAATGATTGATAAGCTTAAAGAGATTGCATTTTGGTAAATCTCTAAAGCAGTAAACTTCGTATATCAGTATCATTAAGTGATCGACGATCTACTCTCATTACGTGAGACTAATAGTTTTGATGTAAGCATATAGTAATAGATCTAGAATGTCGAATCTATGGATCGAATACATCATAATATCTTGATATTAACGTATTTCATTGGTACTAAATTAGTAATTATATTTTATTTGATATATGTATCTTAATAGTCGCTAATTATTAGATGTACTCTATATTTGATATTTGATAAGTATAGTTATTCTTTATTTAAATTTTGTTATCGTTATTACGTTTTGATATATGTAATTTAATTAATTTCATTTAAATAATATTATGTGTATATATTAAAGATTTTTTTTTTATTTGTATATTACTATAGATATTCCTAATTATAAATTGTTAGTAAATTTTTATATTATATCATATATATAATATATTACTTTTAAGATAATTTTTATTTGATATTTATTATATGATTGTATACTTCCTTCGTTTTTACAATGCATATATAATGTAATAAGTTTTTTAACATAAAGTATATTAAAATGTTTGCCATATCTAATGAAATATATGTGTTAATTTTTTTTATTTGTTATTTTTAATATAAAATAAATGTAGTTTTTAACAATGGCTATAAGTCTATTTTTTATTATACATTATTAATAGAGTATAAATTATAATAGAGGGATAATAGTTTTCAGGGTATAATAGTCAAAGTTTAAACTAACAAATGGAGATAACAAATTCTTGCAGTCACCTCGATGTTACTACCATGTACTCGCTGATCTATTGAGTATAAGGAGTTAGATGCAGTAGGGATGTATTCTTATTATATGGGAAGGCTTGAGAAGTCGGTTAATACCAGTATTAAATCTCACAGTGATTATATTATTTAGGTCTTTTTATTGAAGTTTTAATAGTGTAATGATAGTTATTGATGAACTTAATCTTCAAATTTCACAATGACTTTATAACTTGATTTCTTTTTTCGATATACTAATTCTTTATAAACTAAACATGGTAGAAGTAGTAACATAGTACAAAACTCCGATTCTTGCATTTATTATTGGGAGATTAGTCATACAAGTCTTCTATGCTTACAATTTCTGCAGGCCGCTGATCTATGATATTGATGAGAAATAATTATATATCAGTTGAGTATATTTACCTGGTGCTCATTTATTATTTTGTACTCCGGTATAATTGGTATTTGGTTGATTATGTTATTTGTGTTCAGGAACATAAAGATGTTTTTGCTGTATGCAAGTAGATAAAGTTTTTGAGTTGTTGATCATTTTATAATGTTTGTTTTGAGAACTGAAAATGTTTAATAATTTCTTTCCAAGATGTTAGTAAATGGTTTATATATTGTAAGTAACTGATTGATAAAATAAATATGTGCTAATAATATTTATGCCTATCTTGATGAATAAATTTAATTATAAACGGCTTTTTATGATTGCAATGCATTAATTGCAATGAATATGTTAACATTTAATTCGATAATAAATCTATGGTAAATTAACAGATATATGTAAAAAGTCATAACAACCTGCAAGTAAAAAGTATTATCTGTATGTCATATAATAATTAAATAATGCTTGTAGTGTTACTATAACATTATGTGAGTATTTTTATCTAAAATTGTTATCTTCTTATGTTATTTTATAAGAGAGATGTAGAAATTTGAATATGTGTATACTTACATAGAAAATTACTTTGTTTATACGTTCTTGGAAGAATGATCTTAGTGGTTATCATATGAATTTAAACCAAATAAATACACATGACACTAATTCATTTAATTTTTAACGAATTTCGAATTTGTCAATTAGTTTTAGTATGTTAATAATTATGTCATTATGAATGTTCAAATAGGTGTGTGATTTATAGGTATGCGTTGTAGTAGGGTGTTAGTACGTCAATAAGAATATTGTATAGCATGTGATGGAATAATAGCGGAATTAATTTCTGAATAAATTTAGGAAGTGTTTGATGGATAGAATGCTTACGTCTTGTTTGTACTAAAAATTTGCTTTTAAGCAATAGCTGATCATGGTGTGTTGTTGCTGAGTTTATAAATTTATATCACTAATTCTGTCTGTACCTTCATATAGGAATACGAATGTGTTTAGTGTGTATTTTGCAATTCGCTAATAACGTAAAAATGTTGTAGTTATAGTTATATAGAATATATATCATCGAATGTATTATGATGCCCAATCATATTCCATGTGACTTATTAGATGAAAAGTAACGAATTTGAAAGATGAATTAGAAGGTGGATTTTAACTAATTTTAGACGGTGATGATGTATCTGGTTTTCTTAGGCTGTTTTGAATATGAATTCTGAATAGGGATAAGTTATGTAATTCCCGGATTGATAGGCAGCATGGTATGTAGAAGAAATTGCACTATAGAATGAGATAAATCACTTTTTAATCATACTCTATATGAAATAGGAAATCGATTCAGATATATTTACATAGAGATTCAATTGCCTAATAGTTGAATAGCTAACAAAAATGTAGCATTCTTGATCTAATCTATCGAAGATACGCGTCTATTCAATAAATCAGGTAATCTATTAGAAGTTTCAACTGTAACCATTATAGTCATGACTATAGAACAATGCTTCTCAATTCTGTGAGAACTATACACATACTCACTAATTGAATTTCAGTTATAGATTATTATTATCTTAATTATATTATTTAGTTAGTACATTATTATTTTATGATAATATCATAAGTTTGTATGTTTAATTTTCAAATTAATGTATCAATAGATGAATTAATAAAATACCCTGAGAAGACATCTGATAAAATCCTATCTACTTATTATTCTACTTTTTTAAGCAGTCCCATAGTCTTTAGCTGAGATTGAAATTAAATATAAATATATAATCACTCATATGAGTGCTCACAACATTGTAACAAATAATAGGCGTGTGATCGACTGTATTCGGCTCTCAGTCGCATCAGTCTAGAATATTGTTGTTAGTGTCGCTAAGATGTATCCTCTCAGGTTTTAGACCGTGTACGAGTCTTAAACTTACTCTAATCTTTAGTAGGATCTAACGCTTACAAGAGCTCTAATAGCCACTCTAGACGAGCACATGTTGTTAATGTCTATACAGATACGGACAGCCTACGTAGAATTTAAGAGAGTTAAATGATCTCATTAGATTCTAAATAAGTACATGTGCATGGAGCATCATGTTGTAATAGATGCGTAACGAGCTTTATAATAAGGATGACTTATCAATTGTTCTAAAGCTATCTTCAGTGGAATCATACTAGAAGTGGCTACGAGATTTATTACTTTTGTATTTACTTCTAACAGTATCTTAATTCATTAATTAAGTCAAATTAAATTAAATTTAACTGTGATCGTTATTCGTATCTATTATGTATGATATATATATATTACTTATGTGATATTAATTTATTATTATGTCATGATGTATATTAATTATTTTAATTATAATGTATTTATGGTTATCTATAAAAGATCGATATTATATCATTAATAACAATTTATATCACTATTTATGTATGATCATTACTATTCAATAGTATATATATATTATGTATGTAAATTATTATTATTAATTATAGTATATATCAATATAATATTATAATGATACATTAACAAATACTGAAGTCAGTTTATCACTAAGCCGACTTTAGCGAAGTTCGACACTATCACAACTGACACTTCCAAACAGTATATGGAATCTAATGATAGGCAGTAGTAATCATTTTATTTGTATTCCTTGGAAGGCTCTGTTTTGAATCTATTTATAACAATTTAAAATTTATGCACTGTATTTAGATTATTTTAATAAGGGATGAACTTTGTTTTATAAATCAGTCATACCTATAGTACGATACACACGACGCGGATATTATTAGTATAGATATTGAAGACACATATTGCCAACTAATTATGATGGAGTACATTAATTTATTTGGATATAGATTTGGATTGCACTCAAATGACTGAGATAAAACATTTAGTTCATATAGGAGGTATATCCATTAAAGTAACTATAAGGGTAATATTATATATAGTGAGTATTATTGTAATAAGTTTTTATTCATATATTTATTCAATATATTTTATATAATTGCAACTATATTATTTTAATGTAATATTAATATATTTTTTAAATGATAATGTAATTGATAATGATATAAGACTATAAAAGGACTACTATTTATCTATTCTATCTATATATTATATTTATCTATATTATCTATTATCTATTATTATCTATTATTATTGAATTTACTTAATATATATGCTGGCTGTTCTTATTGATACTAATTTCTCTGATTATATGATTGACTTATTTTATATGCTAGTTAATCTAGATGTAGTCATCTATATTCATATACGTCGTATGTGACCATACTTATACATTGTTCATCATGTCTTATTATCTTCACATCTACGTTTTTGTTATTATCGTTTTTCATCATTATTACCGTTATGATTATCTCATTTCATATTTTTATATTTTTTAGTTAAAAGTTCATGATTTATCTATTTATAATTATTTTAGTTCCTTTATTTCAATTCTGAAAGAGGATTCTATTACCTAATACTATTATCATATCTATTTATTTCTACTTCTAATCTATATATATTTTATTTATCTATTTTATTTGTCTAATCTATTATATCTCCTACCACGATTTTTATAATCTATACATATTTCTATTAGTTTTTATCAAAAATTGATTCCTCAAGATTACTTCAATTAATTAATCTTTATCTTGATATATCCTATTACTAAATTATTTTAATCTATCGTTTCTATTTACTTCTATCAATACTTACTATTTTCTTATATTAAATAACTTATCTTTATCCTATTATTATTATCTTCTACATTACCTATCGTTAATTTAATATTATATAATGCAGTAAATTCTATCTATTATAATATCAGTAAATAGTTATACATCATCTATATCACTCCATTCTATCACACTCTATCCATCTATCCATGCTATCCCTACTCAATCATTCTATTTCATCTGTCATGATCTTCATCTATCTGAATCTCATATGAGCATATCTATTGTATTTCTATAATATCTCATATCTTATCGTAGAATTTATATACTATATATATTTGAGGATGACTATCTTATTCATACAATTATCTAAGTTCTACTTTACTATTATTTCTGTACTGATTGTAAAAGACAAACGAAAAAGACAATGGTGTGACATGAACTATTTATTAAGCTCATCTATCCTGATAGTTCTTCCTCTATCTCTACATATCTACCATATTCTAATACATAAAGTATTCATATATATTATACATTCTACTCTAGATCTCATATAGTATACTATCTATCTAAATCTATATCTTAATTCTGATATTCAAATCTATATACTTTATAGCTACTCAATCCATATTATCTAGTTTCTATATATCTTAATCTATCTATCTTCATCTTATAGACATACTCTATCGTGATTATATACCAAGTTACATATATATCTATCTATTATTCATTATATATTATTATAGTTCTCTACATCTGTAATATAATACAGTATTACTACTAATAAACAAATAAAAATAATTATTTGTCTTTATTCTATCCACCTATCTATCTATACTATCTATTTCTCTATCTACTCTATCCTGATCTATCTATTCGTATCTACTCATATGACTGTTCATTTTAATATTGTCTAGTTGTCTTCTATATTCTAATAGGAATGGTTATTATATATATATCAATTACATTAATATATTATATATTACCATAAATTATATTATATAGCTAATATTCAATCTAACTTATGTTACTATATAGTATTTATATAATTATATTATAATACTAGTGACTATATTTAACTGAATTATATTCTTAGCTATAATCAGTATATAATATACATAATTATTATTTATATAGTATATAAATATATTATATTATATACTAATATATTTTATAAATTATAAAGCATATATTAATATAACCATATCTATAATAAAATATAAATATGATATATAAAACTATATTAGAAAAAATTATTAAGATACTAAATGAGCAAACACCAATCGAAAGTAACGTATAGTAATGAATCTAATATATATATATATATTATATATTATACTATATTTACTATACTATACTATAATAGTATTACGATAAGTGTAAAAGCTAAATGTAAATGCAAATTTGTAAAGCAAGTGTAAAAAGCGTGAATAAAGCAAATGTGTAAACAAGAAAGGAAGTATAAAGCAAGTCGTAAAAAAAAGCATAGTGTAACGTAATATATCTATACTATATCTTCTATCTATGTTATGTATTATTTTGCTCAAGCTCTAAGCTAATGTATATCTATCTATCTATCATATAACAATACATTACTCTATTATACAATTATGTATTTCTCATCTCTATTATCTATTATTCGTAATTATACTAATTCTCTATCCTATTCTTGAATATGCGGACTTGATAATTTACTATCGTAACTCTGATCTATCTATCATTATATATTATTATATATTCCATATATCATTCACCTATTTATCTATTTACTTATCTATATCTAAGCAAAATTTTGAAAAGCAAAGTGATATTATGCGATAAACGCAATGCGTTAAATTAAGCGAGATGTAATAGCGAGGTAAGAGTCGTATATCGAAGACATATAGTGTAAAAGCAAGGTATAAGATAGTGTAAGCATAAGAGTAAAACGAAGTGTAAACAGAAAAACTGTCAAAAGCAATGTGTAAGCAAAGTAGTAAAGTGATGTATAAAAAAGATGTAACAAAGTGAGAAGATAGCGTTAAACGATTGTGTAACAAGCAAGTGATAAAAGTGTATAAATCATGTTGTAACAACATTGCTTGACATCAAATCAATAGTGGCTTAGAAGGATATGTAAACAGATAATTATATACCTATGATCAGTAAACTGATAGATATACATTTTCTTATTAAGAAGATCAGTAGGTTGGAGAATTTCCATAAGCAAGTTGTTTATTTTAAGATTACTATAATTTATAAAATTAAAGATGTATATAATTATCTATGACATATCGAATTAATTGGAGTATATTATGTTCTATTAAAAGGTGGACAATGGAAACTCTATTCCTCTAACTTGTTTTTGTATATTTTCCTTTTTACTTGTTTAACTATAGTATATCTACTATATATTAATTATATACTCCAAATGCTTCTATTTTGTTAAAGCCCGGAGCCCATCGTTATCTGAAGGAATAAGATTTCTTAATAGGCCTTCTAGCTATATATTAATTTATTCTTTTAATTTATTTAATATTATTTTCATTCAATTTACTAATTATTCAATATTATATATTAATTTATCTTTTATCCATTATAATTATTATATATATTATAATATTTTATTATTATTTTATTTTTTCCCAATATATATAGAGAAACATGCATTCCAATATTATAACCTTTATTTATTAATCTCCTATTGGTACTAAATCAGGTTTTAATACAATTTGGTTACATACTTATTATATAATATCTAACCATCTTATCACTTCCACTATAATTAATTAATGAAGGAGAGAATATTGGACCTGATGGGAATGTAACCCCCCAAGTAAATATGTAAAATTTTCCAACTTTGGGTAAGAGTTTCCAAGATAGTAATACGAATTGCACTTTATGTAGGTAGTATTGGGGTAGTAAAAATGTATAATATAAGGATTTTTACTTATGACTAGTTTCCACAAACATATTGGATGTAACATACATACGTGAAACTATTTTTATTTTCAAATCAAAAAACCATATTCTTTTTTTTTTTGACTTCATTATTTATTTTTTTAATTATAGGGACGGTTGGGTGGGTTAAATGATTTTTTGTTTTATGTTTGTTGCCATTAAAATAGGCAGACCAAAAGATAAACAAGTCTTCTCTTTTAGATGGTATTATTAAAGGGTCTTGATTCGCTGCCAATTCCTCTTTTATTACAAATTCATTTGCTATGCTACCATTATTTTTGCGGAGGCTGCATGATCTTGCCTCCTTAGAAGCTGGTTTGCTATTAAATCAAAATCGAAAGTGGGAAGGGATCAACAATAAATTTATTTTGATAGTCGATTCCTTAGTTAAATTTTTTTCTTATATTATATTTTTTTCACATTCTTTTATTTATTAAAAAACGCTCTTAATTAGAAAAAATCTAACAATAAAAGGATCTAGATTATTAAAAATACTAAACAAAATATAAAAATAACAATTATAAAATAGATACCAATAAACATATATATTAAATAAGGTATATTATACATTATATATAGATCTTATTAATTTTGGAACACTGGAGGGACAAAAAATTAATTTATTAAGAATTTTAATATTTTTAATAATAATGATAATATCTAAATTGATGCGAAAGACAATATTCTATTTACATTGTTTTTTATTCAAATATATATGTTCTGGTTAGCAAGTGACCATAGATATTTATTTGCTATTACTGTTAGGCGAATGTTCGATCAGCTTACGCTTCAGGTCGCTCAAAACTAGATAGAGAGCTATGGTTTAATGTAGTCTCTACAATTAACGCGCATCTTCTATGGTTAGCCATACTAGAGTGTCAGTGAACACTCACAGTTCATTCTACAATAGTGGTGAGGCATGTCGAGAATGGGAAGATTTTAGATCTGATAAGTGGATAATATTATACACGATGAATATGGGCTGATCATGTTGATCGAGATTATTCTATGTCTCGGTTCGTGCATTATATTAGTTACTGAATTAACGTTTTCAATAATGTCTAACTATTTATTATGGTTGTCTATAAGACTATGGATGCGTATAAGCTGATCATAGTCTAGTTGGTTCATAAACACGACTATCATCTCACTCTCTCACACTAGGACAGAATGTCACCTACCCAACATAGAGTCGTATGCATGTTTCTTATTTTAATTATTCTGTGCTTAAATAAGCTTGAAAATGTAGTGAACTATATAATTGTAATTTAAAGAATGTGATATTTATTACTGTAAAATTTTCAGTTATTAAACAACGAATGCAAATGTTCAATAGTCCATATAGATCATGTTGAATGGTAGCTATACATATATTCACATTGAAATATCTAAATGTAGAAGAATCAACCATGCTAGGGAATTCAGTATACCTTCAGAATTAAACTGTTCATAAGTAAACAAATAAGTATGTATCAAAATAAGAAAGTCTATTTATAATTGGTTTTAATTGGTTTCGACTCAAGTAAATATTGGCACTGAGGATTAGGTGGCCGAGGTGTAGTCGCAGGTGTTTTAGATGGGATCCTAACTTAATTAATAATAAATATACATATATGATTATTAACTAATAAGAAATGGGTGGCAAGTTGAAAATAGAACCTCCTAATGATACAAAAGAGTTAAGAAATTATAAAATCTTTATTAATGAATGTTTTGGAATAAACAAGAATAAGAGAGACTACAATATACCTGCATTTAGAAAGTTGAGCTTTACAATAATATGAATTGCTTAAAATCACTATATTGTTAATAGTTATAAATATAAATTATATAATCAATTTACTCATTTTATTGATATATTAATAAATAATTATTTATATATATTGCACCTGATCTTTACATATAATCTACCTTCGCTGGTTCACTAACTTTAAATGGTTTCTTTTGATTATTGAACATGATAATATGAAATAAATAGAGATAAAGCTATTATATCTAACATTTATTTACATAGAAAAGGTTCAGCTCTGTGATATAGGTCAAGTTATAATTAATTATGTAAATCTTTCTATATTATACTATTATATTATATTCTTATATATAATAGGTCAATTATGGTCAGAATATATTATATCTAATATGGAATATTTGAGATGGATTTATATGCTATATATACTATTTGTAATTAGATATATGATATAATTTTATTGTTGTTTGCTATTGAACTGCTATGTTTGTGTGTTGATGCATGTTTGTTGCGTCTTATATTGATTATCGCTATTCTTGATTTTTCTGTCTCATTTCATGTGATACGATGTATAGAAGATAATACGTATTCTTCTAATCATTAGTAAGAACAGTATTGCATGAATTCTGGTTCATAGTAATTGATACCTGTATCTGTTGTATTTATTCCATTATCAAAGTCTATTATTATTATTATTTCACACGTATTGTCATAACTTTATTTTATCACGTATCTTCTAACGAACATCTATCTAGGAGCTTTTCTTTTTATAGTATATGGTCTCAGTGACGTTGCGCTGTAGAATTGTGGTCCATGCCTTATGAGTGTTGTGCTCACGCTAATATAGATATTAGTTTATTTAATTAACAATGAAAAATAAGATTAGTAATATAGTGTGACTAATATATATATCTTTTAATTATTTTTTGGGTTTATTATTCATAATAGTATATTAGTTTCAAGTATTTATATAACTAAGTTGATATTTAAGTAGAATATTAAATATACATAGTATTATTATATATTATTAAGCATATTGCATTAGGTGAGTCATATATTGGAATATACAATAGTGGGGTATTTTATTCATGTATATTAAGTTTATAAAAATAGAATATATTTTTCTATTATCAAAGTAGTGAAACTTAAAAAAGAATAAATTCGGAGAAATTTCTAATTTTAAATCCTAATAACTAAAAGAATAGTTTGAAATATATATAATATAATTAAATCTAGTATTATTTATTTATTTAAAGATTCTGCCCTAGTTTCAGTTACATATTCGTTTATGTATATATGTTATAACATAGATGGCAATGGAGAATTAAATATTAGTGATATGTATAGATCATAAAATCAGTTCGTAAGATATCATATGTAGAGTTGTTAAACTGTTAGCTGAGATGTGTTACGACGATGATTAAGAGTTTAAGTTTATGTGAGATGTTAGTTCTTCACATGCGTTAATATTATTATAATGTCAGTCGCTGATATTGTCATTACGTTTGGTACATTCTCACTTTAACTTATCATAGTAAGTTTGTATGGAGTTTCATTTTCTGATGCATTAGTTATCATAAATTCATAGTTAATGATCGATATGGTCTAATTCGATTAGATGCTTTGTATTGGAATGTTCAGTAGTTAATATATATCTCATGCTTATTGCTGGAGGTGTTGGTGAGTTAGTTGTATGGTTTATGTGTTCTAACATTTGATAAGTTATTGAATCAGTGTGATTGTAGACGAATTATTCGATACGTGAGGTCTCATATTTGTGATCTGTCGCCATTATAGCTCTAAAGATATGTCTAGAGTTTGTGTTATGTAATGTTTATTGTGTGATAATATTTGTATAGTTAGCATATGCACTCTAATCAGTAGGTATAGTATGCAGTCTACTAGGATCTTAGGTATACTTTTGATAATATATTGTTAGAACTTACATAGTTACATGGTTAATAAATTATTCTACTTGATTTTGGATCGATAAATGCTCTGACTGATGTATGTTCACTATCATTATATTATGTTGTAAATGCAATGCTATATATACATCATATATAAATCGAATATTTAAATTCAATATCTCTACACAATAATAATCTAGTAGTGGGAATAGATAGAAGAATGAATTAAAAAGTATTATAATAATAATTATGACTCTAATAATATAATCATTAATAATAATTGAAATGCATTTACTGATAGCTCATAATAGTAATAGAAATTAATTTGGTAGTGTTTATACATCTAAAATATAAAGATTAGCTATGGTGTTGTAAGCTAGACAAAATTAGATGTATGATGCGAAATAGAGTGCGCTTAAAGGTGTGCCAAACAAAAAAGATTAATAAACAAGATCTCCGATCCACCAGTTCTCTACTGAAGTCTAGTCTAGCGGATCAATAAGGGATTGAGTAATAAATGTCGATTAGTACACATGTTTCTGACTATCATTGTTAAGTCAACTAGATTCTACGACTCTAATGTGTACATAACTCAGAATGTTCATCTTGATGTCGTAGATCGCAAATGCTAATACATTGATTTGGTGATGAGATATATAAAGTTGAGCGAAGCTAATGATCAATAGAATAAGAGATATGGGATATGTGTAGTAGCGAATTTACTACCAATGTCTAGTGTAAGATGGTGCGCAGAAGCTGATTTCGTATGTAGATAATCTGCGTAGATGTGTAGTAAGAGATCTCTGTGAGAATCTTATTCACTAATTCACATTGTGGATCAGATTGAGGAAGTAAAATTATGTTAAAAATAATTGTGATTTTTTCATTATAATGGTTTTATATAATAATATATCCTATTATTATATAATGGACATCAATATATATAAAATCAACTATATATTAATAATAATAAAAGTACTAGTGTAAAGGTATTGTTCAACATGTTTTTCCTTTAAAAATTAATAGTATTTTAATATTTAATTGGAGAAACATTCCATACTTTTTAGTTCTCACCTCTATGCATTCAGGTTAGGCTTAGGTTTTTTTTTAGCCTCAAACTAGAAATTCATATTCAGTCAATAATGACATAAAAAGCTATAATAATTGGTTTTTATCGATACTTATCGTAGATAAGGTAGATGAGAACTACTAACTTTTATGTCAAAACTTCGTATCTACTAATGATGCTATAATGTATGAAACTTTATAATGATTAATGAATATGTTATAGTCATGATTTATTTTATCAAACGTTGTTACTTTCAAGACTTCATTACGCATTTTGCAGAGACTATTTTAGTACTTCTCAAAACTACAAACCACACAAATAACAAACACAGAAAAAACTTTTCTAGCGTAACCACAAACCTTTAAAACTTGTTAATATGTGAAAATACCAAGTGTCTTATCGTACTGATAAAGGCTATTGCAATTTAGAGCTTATATTATGTTATGCTTTTGATTTAACATAAAATAATGACAATTATTTCCTAGGTATTCTAGATGCATAATAGAATTCATTTCAGTAGGATGAGAGTAGGAAAGATGATTATGGGAAGTATCATGTAAATATTGTAAGAATCATTAGCTAGATAGTTATATCTGATTATACTTATCTAGCTATAGCTATATTAAGAGATGAGGTATTGATTATATAAACGACATTTCAGTTGTAAGGTAATAACAATATAAAAGAACTGAAAAATAAGTAATTTATTTGTAAAACATAAAATTTACAGAAACATATAACAAAAAAGTAAAGGATTGATGTCTATCTTCAAATCACACATTATGATTGAATCATGATAGATAGACATCTAGATGGTTATAAGGAGCTGAGAAACATTTGTAAATTAACAGTATTGTCGATAAGAATTTACTGACTTATGAGTTGTTATTAGTAACATTGCACATCACCACTAGAGCTGTTTAAATCACCTTGTTCTATGAAAATGTAGATAATAGAAGCCTTTATCTCTGATTTTCTATCCGGTATTTTCAATTTGATTCACAACTGATATTATTATAATATAGTTGAACTAGAGGAATAAATGTCAATTAGAAGAGGAGAGAGGTTTCTTTTATGAAATTTAAATGAGTGTTGAGTGTTACGCGGTCTGGAGGTAGATAAGAATATTTTGATATCTTAATCAGAATTTATATAACTAGGATTTTTAGACTTTTTGCCTTTATAGAGAATTCTGTAAGAGCAAGACTCTTTCTAGGGTCTATGATTGAAATTCTTTTTATCTAAACTGTAATGGCATTTAGGAGACATCTATAGGCTATGAAAAAATTAGAGTGAGCGGATTAGCTATTCTTTGAATGAGGAAAAAGGAGTCTAAAGCTGTCTTAAGTTAAAAAGAACAAAAGCGGATAGCATGTAAGACAAATTTAAGGGAAATCTGAGGTGATGAATACATACAAACAAAGTAATGACAAAATTAAAATCAAACCTGAGAGATAAATGTATTAGAGTAGTATTTGATAAGTACAGCTCATGGTTTGTATATATTCTCATTATTTACATATAATGTAGATGATATGTTATATTACAGAGTGATCCTAGAGTTTTCACAATTAGTGCAGACATGATCTATTATAATCAGTATATAATAAGATTCATATATATTACATAATAATAAAAGATTTTAAATAATAAATTATAAAAATTAAAATAATAAATAAAAAGTTTTTAAAACAAACAAAATAAATAAAAAGTGAGATATTGTAGTATGTAATGAATATAATTAGAATGAATTATATGTAATTAGAAAAACAGTAACATAATTGCACTCAATACAGTCAAATAGTAATGGAAGTGTATGAAGGTAGCAAGGTAGATAATCTCGCAAATTCTTATGTATTATCTGAGGATAGCTGGCGTTGTTGATTATCGAATTATGTCATATATGATTATAGTAACAAATAATTAATACTAATTCAGATGAGAAAGTACAAAGATATATAAAGTTTAGGAGACACTGTAATATCTTAAAATATAAAGTAAAATACTGTGAACTAGTATTAATAAAAATATTGACTTTCGGACATCATATAGAGTCATATCCTAATATATGCTGAGGAGTAGATATGGTATCGAATTTGATCCTGTATCTGTGCTTTCATTGATCTAGTGAGAAGATTTATCTATGCTCTTAGGAGCTAGCGTAGGTAAAATGGAATCTTGTGATAGTCATTATAGAGAGCTACATACAAAAGCTCGCATACGAACTAAAGAGGCAAATATATAATTATTATAACTATTTAGTAAGAACAATAAAATACATATTAATATGAATATACAGAATGATAATATTAAAAACGTTGATCAGTTAATAATGTAATAACAAATAATAATTTGTTTCCAATTTTATGTACTACTTTGCAATTCAATAGTATAATTTAATGAAATTCAAAATTTAGGAGTCACCCGGAAGAGAGTGTGAGGAAGTGCTGGTAGGTTGTAACTTGATTGTTACTGATATTACGTGATTTACCACTTGATATTATTACTATAGTGGATTTATCTTGATATTTATATCAAATTATCAAACCTTATTTGTATTGTTCTATTTTTGTTATAAGTATTGTAATTTTATAATATTGTATGTATATTATAAAATTTATTATGAATAATATAATAAAGTTATAAATGTGTGTAATAGATTTAATTACTAAAGTAATAGAGAATCTTAGTCGAACGTCAGAAAAAATATATTGTTGATTCTTGACTTATGGATTTGAGTGTAGGGCATTGGTGACATATGCTCCAAGCTTCAAGTGGAGTGATTTACCCTGAAATAGTCAGACTAATTTCTGCTATAAAGAGTGGTTCTACTTGACGTCAAATGATTTGGAATCATGAAACTTTTAGGAGTTTGTCAGAAGTCAATTCTCTTTTAGCTATAATAGTCAGATGATGTATATATGTTCTGCTATTCTAGTCACAACATAATAATAAATTAAGATTATAAGAAAGCAAACACAAAAATAAGATGACACTGAAAGTTTATGATGTATATAATTGATGTATACAAAAAAACTAATACTAAAATTTATAATTTGTACTTTTGTAATGAGATATAATAAGCAATTCGAAAACACAAGGGTTGTACTCCTCCGCCGAAGAGATTCACATAGAGGAGGGTAGGCCAAGGTGTACATGAGGGGAGCGCGTTAACTTTAGAATATTACTTTTTCTTCTCATGATTACTGATCAAGTAAGGTAGTGATAGTCGGTATTGCTCTCACATACTTGGATATATTCACGTATCTCCAGATGTGAAAAATTTTATCAGATTGGTTTTTTTAATTGCCTGTTATCAGATTGGTTCTCGCCTTTTATAGTAATAATGAATTTTATGATTTTAGACTAGAGGATATTAATAAATCAATATTATATCATATTTGCTTTAAAATATTACACAAACAATTAAATAAATAAGTAAAGTTTATTTTTCTTAATATATAATTGCAATAATATATAAAGAAATTTCAATATAAGTAAATAATATATAATTAATATTATAATATAATAAGATCTATAAGATATAAAATAGTTACATGGATATAAGGTTGTAATGGAGGTAGATGCTGATGGAGAAACTTATTAGTATATGTAGAAGAGCTAATGAAATCTCCGTATCTTTCTAGATGATTGTGCTACTGCTAGTTGACTAATCATAGTGATGGCAAGCATATTGTTAGAATTATTTTCATAAGAAGGAAATAACTTATAGTTAGAGGAGAAATCACTTCATTTCATACATATCGATACATAACTTTTTCGCTAATAATAGTAAAATGTTTTATACTATATATTATAAATTTTACTATAAGTAATAAATATAATAATATTACTAGAATATCTTATGTTATTCCTCAATCTTCATCTGATATAAATTTGATTATACAAGATTTCAAGGAGCTAACTATATCGTGTTATACATGATACTTACTCAATATAGATCATTTGACAGGCGATAGGTAGGTTGGCTGGTAACCTTATGATTCCCACGATGTTTTTTGACTCATCTATCTGTTTTTAGTTCTATAACTATATCACTAATTGCTTTAAGTTAGCTATTTACACTTTGTATACTTTACTCATAAAAATAATAATACTTTAGCTTTTAGATTATTTAGCTTTTACACATATTATGTTTTACAACCGTTAGCGATTTATAACAAGTCTAATAATGACTTTACTTAGTATTTCGTTTATACACCTATGGCTTTATAATCTAGTATGAAATTTTACTCACTTTGAATATCACATATCTATGCTCATGTTAATAGTCACATCTATGCTATAATTAGAGCCATATGATTGTGCTACGAAGTTGATGTTGTATAACTAGTCATATCTTATGCTTCTATATAACTGATTTTGACTGTTAGGAGTTGTAGATATGACTAATATTAGTATATTTAGAGTATATAGATAGATAATAGAATAGTATGTATGATTTAGAAATAAGATGATTTAGATATAGAATATATACCAAGATAATAAAATATATAAAGATCTGAATTCTCCGTTTTCAAGATCTGATAAGATAAGATAGATGAAGTAGCAGAAATAGAATAGATAAATTATATAGATAGATAAAAGATATAGATAACGATAGTATAGATGCGATAGATAGTAGATAATTATTGATAGTAATACGAAAATGATAGATAATCGCATAGATATAGAGACGTGTATTTAATATGCTTTTAACTATATGTTTTGACACGTTGTTATCAACTATACATTAATGTTGGCAAGTCTATTTTTACTCTTTTGCTTTTATATTTTATTTAAGGCTTTATTTTAGTATTTAAACTTACTTATAATATTATAGTATTAATATATATATATATATATATATATTATATATTATATATTATTTAAATATTATAATATATTATATTATATTTTTATATATATATAGATAATATATTATAATATATTTTATATATATATATGATAATTATATATTATATATAAATTATATTATATTATTATAATATTAATATATATTATTAACTTATTATTAATTATATATATATATATATATATATATATTATATTATTATATTATATATATATATTTATAATATATAATTATATATATACAATCTATTATATGTATATATATATATATATATATTAAATATATATATTATTATATATTATGTATAATATTAATAATATATATTATGATTATTATTATTATAATTAATATATATTATAATATTAATTATAATAGTATTGTGTGTTAGGTGTTAATTGTTGTGTGTGACGTGTGTTTCGATTGGTATATATATTTTAAATTATATTATAAACTACAAACTGTGAACAGATAGTCATATATATATATATATAATAAAGCAAGATAAGATAGTGATTGAATAGTATAAATTGAATGTAGTATGATGTAGATAGTAGTAATTAGGAATAAGATTAGATAGATTAGTAATTATAGCTAATAATTATAGATAGCTAGATTAAGATAATAATTATTGTATTTGGGAGTTTTTGATTGATTGTGAGATTGGGAGATGTGATAGGTGGTGAGTGGATTAGATTGTGGTTTGTATGATGTTAGTAGATATGATCTATGATAGATTGCATAGCAATAGGACAAGATAGATAATGATGTCCGATATAGATCAGTATCATTGATCTTGTTGTAGATATTTGTATCTCATCGATAGCTTCGAGTCAAGATCGATGAAGTAATGATTGGGAAACATAGGTGTTAAGAATATTCTATTTCCTTCTTTACGATGAAAGATTAGGAAATATGTACCTTATAGATCATTGCTCTCATGTGTTCCACGAGATATATCAAGAAAGAATCAGATAGAAAGGAGCAATGATAAAAGTTCTACTGACGAAGAATGTGAGCATAAGTATTACTAGCGTAAAGATAAGTAGTAAGTGAAGGATAGTAGACGAACTAGCGATAGACATAGAATAAGATGCGGAGTTAATTTTCCCTTATAATTTTCACCTTGCTCGTGCTTTACCACAAACTGCGCATGCGAGTTCCTAGGCTAGAGTAGATAGCGATCTAGATAGATTGATAGACTAGGATCGATTAGATAGTAGATTAGAGATGCGAAATCTAATAATCCGACGGTATAAAAGGATAGATAGATAAGATAAAGTAATCGATAATGATAAAGATTAAAAAGATAACATAAGAATTAGAATAAAGATGCGCACTAGCATATTGGCATGAGATAAAGGTAATAGATGAGAATCGATGGACCTTGATGGTATAGGTATCTATAGGATATCCAGATAGTGAGTTGATGATTAGAGTAATAGCGCGATTAATGATTAGTATGATAGATTACCAGATGATATAATGATGGCAAATATGCTGGTTAGAGCTCTCCCATACTGATTAGAATATATAGATTAAGATATGATAGATCGAATAGATATTAGATAGTATTTAGATTATATGATAGTAGCGATAATAGTATAATAGATGATAATAATCAATAATAGTATTATAATTAGATTATAGATATATATATGATAGAATTAATAGGGTATTATATATATTGATTATTATATATATATATATATATATAATATATAATATATATATATATATTTTTATCATTAATAATTATATTATATATATATTTTATATATTATAGTATAATAATAGATAGATGGAAGATTTAATAGATAGTATAGTATAGATAGATATAGATTAATGATAGTATAGTATTAATGATCTAATTGAATATAGTATATCAGGATGTGGAGCGATAGTACGGTAGATCTTGATAGATAGATTGATTAGATCGTTATTGATCGATCGCATATATACGAATCACGGTGATGGTGGAGAAATATGTACGTAGATAATCGCGAATAGCGAATCGAATTCAAACACTAGTTATGAGATGAAATAAAGTCTGAATCGTGTGATGTGTAAATAATGCATCTAGAATACGCAATGTCACGAATTCGAGTCTCGGTCATATAAAGGGTGAAGTCCGATCCGGATATTATCCGTAAATGTATCGCTCGGGATTAGACGAGATAGTATCAATCTAGATATGACCCATTTAGATTTTATTACAAAATTAAATATAGACCTGCAAAACTCAAAGTTAAGTTAAAGTTAAGATTATCTTTTCAAATATTTAGTTTATTGCATGTGTAATTAATAGAAATTGTAGTTTAGTTACTATTATATGATTTTTTTGACTGTTTCCTCAAGCACTAACAATAGTTTTATATTGCTAGATTAGTATCCATGTGATAAGATATGTTTGAATATATATGATTTATATATACTCCAAGTAATATAGTCAGTTCTTATGTATTTTTATTTATTTTCGTAACTAGAGTCATTACATAGTATATATTTACTTAATAAATTATTTGCTATTATATATAATATTATAATATATAGTTATTACTTATTAGTGTTTAAATCATATCCCACTATGTTATCTTAATGGATATCTTCCCTATTGATATTATGTTGAACAAATGTATTATATCTTGCTTATGATGTGCTCTAATATATTCAGATAATTTATGACTAGCTAATTGTAGGTATTGAGCAAATAGTTTCTTTCAATGATCATTTAAGCTAAATATATCCATCCTTATATTCAGTTTACTATTTTATTATAACTAAGTGTCGTGGCTATTAAATATATTTAATATCGTGTATAATTTATTAATATTGAGTTTATATAATGTATATTAATCATATGAGCCCTATTCAATGAATTACCTAAATAAAATTGATTATACTAT
The DNA here is from genome assembly GCA_015478945.1 of Trachelipus rathkii. NCBI lineage: Eukaryota > Metazoa > Arthropoda > Malacostraca > Isopoda > Trachelipodidae > Trachelipus > Trachelipus rathkii. The sequence goes on from JABUQX010045586.1 coordinate 36,874, forward strand.
CTATTTTTTTAATTATTTATATTATTTTTTCAAGATTGGTAGATGTATACTACTAAATATCTGATACCTGTAAACTGACTATTATTATCTATATTCAATCCATAATTAGCTCCATAGAATGATACCAGAATGATTGTATTAGAAGAGAAATAGATTTCTAAAGAACAAATCTCTTAAAATAACATTTGAATTTTGTAGAAATTTATCAACGTTTAATTAACTAGATTTTTCTTCTGATTTTATTTAATGTAGAGCCAAGATTTTAATTTCCATAGAACACTTTAGAAAGAATTCTCCTTGCTTTCACTAATTCTATCCTATTTTTAGTGTCTATCAAATGGCCTTCGTTTAATGAAGAGAGGATGTTCTAATTTAGATATTAAGCAATTGAAGAATTTATTATTATTTTCTAGTTTTATTCTACGATTTATTGTAAATCTTTCTATTGAGGGATGCAACTATACTAGTACCTGTCGTTAACTAACTCTTAGTGATACTAATGCACTCGATATTCTATATACTCAGGTTAAGTCATCATCTATTATTTCTAATTTACCAATATTACTTTATATAGTTCTCTTATATTATAATGAAAATATTAGATATAAGTAGTGTACTTAGAAATTCATCCTATCTATGTACTAATACCTATAATATAATTATGTTTATCTGTCACATCTTATTTGAGCCATACTTTTTATTATATATTTAGATATATAGTCAATATAATACTGATTGTTGTATATTGTCCTACTATAAATATTATCATTATATATAAGTATAATAATTTTATGAATTCCTCCAGTTTTTACATAAAATTATTCATGTATTGATCTTATAGTCAAATGACTTGAAGTTATTAGAATGCGTGTCTATCATAGGTTTGAACTGCATAGATGCTATTCATGTCGCATGATTATCCTTCCGAATATCGAATATGACAGTTCTGATCAGTAATATTACTATCTAAGCATGTATAGTATTACATATTTTATATATAATATATATATATATTATATATATATAAGTATATTACCCGTTGTCATCCATCAGGCAGAGCCCTATTGTAGAGGGGTGTTTTGACGGTAAAATTTCATCCGCTAGACGTAATTAGGCAACATCGCGAGGCTTTAAAGTGAGGGAGATGTAATCAGCAGGAAACAAAGAAATGGAGAGATTTCCACTAGAATGATGTGGCAGGAAGAAGGATAGCACCTCAGGAACAGCTTGGAGTTCTACAGTAACACAAATTCGGCGCAGAACAGCACCCTTGTGCTACGAGGCTTCGTAAGGGGGTGGTACGCGAGTGTAAGTTCCCTCGAACACCTGCCGTGCGGTACTATAAAGAGAGATAAAGTAAAATGGCCCCAAAGATAGGGGTCCCAATGTGACTGGAATAGTAGACAGTTTTAAAGCTTTTTTGGCTTTTGGATCGACATCCAAAAGTTGGGTAATATCAGAGCCCTCAGATATGAGGAACAGTATCTATACAAGGGGGATGACTGTTACTGGAGTGACTGAGAGAGACAAAAATCTCGGCAGTCTATAACAGAACTCGTTTCTTATGAGCGCCTAGACCGT
>JABUQX010045587.1:0-10000 GCA_015478945.1 Trachelipus rathkii
GTGTACTTCGTTCAGTATAGTTGGGTGTTAACCGTTTTCGCATCATTTATCATTAAAACGCTTTCATATTTTCGTGCGCCCTTCAATATATATATATATATATATATATATATATATATATATATATATATATATATATATATATATATATATATAGGCCTATATATATATATATATATATATATATATATATATATATATATATATATATATATATATATATATATATATATATATATATATATATATATAATTAATCACGATAAAATATTTTATTATTTATATATATATATATATATATATATATATATATATATGTATATATATATAATAAATATATATATATATATATATATATATATATATATTTATATATATATATATATATATATATATATATATATATATATATATATATATATATATATATATATATATATATATATATATATATATATATATATATATATATATATATATATATATATTATATATATATACAGTATATATATATATATATATATATATATATATATATATATATATATATATATATATATATATATATATATAATATATATATATATATATATATATATATATATTAGGGATGTACCGATACCAGAAAAGAGGCCGATACCGATACCGATACCGATACTCTATTTTTTAGGTGCCGATACCGATACCGATACTTTAATTAATATAATAAATACACAGTAATAAGATAGAACATTTGTGTACTGCTAGGCAACTCAAAATTGCATTCCCTGTACAACCAATACTTAGTCATTTATATTTCATATTTGGTTGTGCCCAAGTATATTTATTTTATAAATTAAAATAGTATCTTTAAGGAATAATAAATGCAAATATAATATTAATAATTTTTTATGTTTGTGTTTATTCAAAAAATATTCCATTTCCATTTTCCAGTAAGTATTAACAAAGTTTAGCTACTAGCTTTTATGTTTTAACATGATTACAATTTACAAGAAGATTCTTTAACTAGCTACAATATAAAGAATAAAAATAATTAATCAGCTGAAAAGATAAAATAAAAAAACGCTATTACTCAAACATGACATAATAATATACTCCTTTAAGATAAAGATAGATATCATTCAATACTCAAATTCAAAAATTCTCAAATTGTGCAAAAATATTAAGCTTTCACTAGTATCTGGCGAGAGTCTGTTCCTTTTTGGGGTTTTACATTCCTACCTACACTATAAATACGCTCGCTCTCGACTGATGAAGGAGGTGCTGATAAATATTTGCTTGCAAGCACTGATAATAATGAAAACCTTGGCCCATTTTCATGCTACGGCACTGAAAGGATTCTCTCTTAGGCAGCATCTCCATGTTTTTTTTGAGAGCCTCATCTCCTCTTTCACAAATTGCAAATTTGAATTATCTTTGCTCCTTGATGACTGTCTCTTCAGTTTTTATGATGAGGTTCCTTGGTGTGATTCCTTTGAATGTGAATGAGATGTCAATGCAATTTCTGACCATGACTATCAGTCGACATATCCAAATCCTCATCTTTAGTAGGTTTATTTGCTGAAAAGCCACATCGTGACTATCAAGTGGTTGGGAGTTGCAGATGGGCGGCTTCCGCTTGTGTAATTTTTTTTTTTTTTTCTTGTCAAGCGAGCAAGCTCCTCGGTTATGCTATTTAAATGCATTCTAGAAGTGGTTCACCGTCGGAGATGCCATTCTTGTGGGGTTTCAGCTGGCTTAAGGAATTCCTTATTAGAACCTTTTATTTATTTTTTTACAGTTGTCACCGCCGCTCACGGGCAGAACCCTATTCAAGGAGGGGGTGTTGAACGCCTCAAAAATTCATCTAACGCAAATTACGCAGATGAGCACAGACGTAGGCTTTAAAGTGAGGAGATTAAATTCGTAGGAAACACAGATGATGGAAGAGAATTCCACAAGAGGTGGCAGGAAAGAAAGAAGCACCGCAGCGAACTAGTCTGGAGTTACTAATATCAACACAAAACTCATGTGCAGGCACAGCACCCCTTAGCAATACTACAAAGGGCGTGGCAGGGCGAGTGGTACAAGTGAAGGACACCATGATACCTATAGAAAAGGGATATAACACCAACATCACGCCGCAAACATAGAGGGTCAGTGAACAATACAGGACAGTTTATAAGTCTTTTGGCCTTTGACTCCGACCCTATCCAAAAGCCAGGTGAAACCAGAGGCCCTCCAGATGTAGAGGCAGAACTCCAACAAGGGCGGATGAGACCCTTGTATAGCTGGAGTAACTGAGAAGAGGAAAAAAGTCTCGCAGTCTAAACAGAACTCCCAGTTCTTTGAGGCCGCCCTAGCAACCATTGTGATTTGAGGTAAAAAATTTTGTTTATGTTAAGGCCAAGGATGTTTATATTGTCAACAGGAGAGACGAGAGAACCGTCGAAAGAAGAAAGGAAAGTTAGGTGTCTTAGAGAGAATTTAAATTTCACAAGCTTGAGACGACCCAACCCTGGGAAATTCTATCCAGATCAGCGAGAATAGAATCGGAAGGATTAAGACGAGAGGCACTAGAAGTAAAAGGAGCAGAATTGAAATGAGTTGAAAAATGAAGGGTCGAGTCATCAGCATGTGAGGATAGAGTTAGATGTGCAGGTGAGAAGATCATTGATGAAAAGCAGGAATAAAGTAGGAGATAAAACAGAACCCTGAGCAGCACCACTATTAACAGAAAGAAGAGTGCCACATCAACAACAGCCGAGCATTGGCGATTTTGAAGAAAGCTAGACTTAAGCGTAAGCAAAGAGAAAAAAGGAAACCCAAAGAAGGGGGGGGGGGCTTTGAAGGCAGCGACGCATGCCATACCTCGTCAAATGTCTTGGATATGTTCAAGCGCCACCACACAAGTCTTCCCGTAGTTCAAGGGCGGAAAACCATAAATCTGTTAAATAAGGAAAAATATATTACTATAGTCTCCGAAACGCCGAAAGCCATTACGGCAATCGGAATGAAGAACGAGATTCCAGATGATCTAAGAGTGAGAGTTGAGAAGGGTTTCAAAGATCTTAGATAGAATACAAGTGAGAGCTATAGGGCGATAGTTAGAAGGATCAGAGCGGCTTCCTTTTTTCGGAATAGGTTGGACATATGTGCGCTTCCAACACTGAGGGAAAGTGCTAGTATTGAGGCATAGATAATATAGTTGAACGAGGGGTGGGGTCAGCACGGAAGCACACTTCCTCAAAACTCGGAGAGGAATGCCATCCGGGCCACCCGCCTTCCTAACGTTCATAGATTTCAGGAGCCCATGCACCCGATCAAATGAAATTACAGGTAAAGGCATAGGACACCTGAGAGGAGAAGGAGGAGGAAGAGGAATGCCAGAATCGTCCAGGGTTGAGTTAGAGGAAAATAGGAGGCCAAAGAGATGATTGGCCTTTTCCTGTTGGAGTATTAACAACAGAATCATCAGAGAGAATAAGAGGAAGAAAGGATGATTTTCAGAAGTTGTTAGAGATGTTTTTGGGAAGAGGCCAGAGAGATTTGTTCGTAGTAGAACCAAGGAGGTCAGCGTACTTTCGTTTAATGAAAGTCCGCTTTGCTCGTCGAAGAGTATCCCTGCAACGATTTCTAGCTGAATGAAAATTGGCAAGAGTGATAGGAGAACGAGAATTTTTCCACACCAGATACACTGTCTCTAGCCTATGAATGGCCAGAAGAACAAACACGATCAAGACCATGGATTTTGAGAAAAAGATTAGTCAGAAGGAATGAACCTGCTCATCCCATCAACAATTACAGTTCCCACTTTATCGGCAGAAGCTGAAGCGTCTTCAGAGTCAAAGCAGTCACTCCAATTATAGTTGGCGTAGAAGCAACGCAATGCCCCACAATCGGCCCGATCAAAGTGCCAGAAAAGCCGCATAGGGCAGAATGGAGATGTTGCAGAGAAGGTATTAAAATCAAGAGATATAAGGTTGTGGTAAGATTTACCGATAGGAGCGAAGGTGGTGTATTTATAGAGAGAAGGACTAGTGATGAAACATAGGCCAAGTATGTTCAAGAATCGGTTGGGACGATCCAGAATGTGTGTAGAGTTCTTTAATTAGTTGTTCCAGATCGTTGAGAATACTGAATGATTCGGCTTCCTCCCACCTAAATCAGTATGAGAGGAACCCAACAATTCAGTGTTGTGTACATTGAAATCCCCTAAATAGAGGACCTCAGTATTTGGATGAGAAGATATAACAGTCTCGTGAGAAGTAGTAAGGTAATCAAAAAAGGCATGAAAATCTGTTCTGTTATAGCAGAACATTAGCAGAAGCATAAGATTATTGTAGTAGAAGGAAAAAAGATTTTAAGCCAAAGAACATCGAAGTTGGGAGATTCGAGATTCTCGAGACGTGTTATAGGAGTGTTTATATTTACATAGGCACATACTCCACCCTTCAGACGAAAATTATAAAATAAGTTATAGTTGGACATATTAAACGAGCTGAAGGATGAATTCTTAGCCATCTGGGTCTCAGACAAGAACATAAAATTATGGTTAGAGTTAGAGAGGTGGTATTCCATGGATGCAGAGTTAGAGTGCAAGCCATTGATGTTGGTAAAGTCAAAAGAAAGCCACGCCTGTGAAAAAAAAAAACAGAAACAAATAGACAAAAACCAAAGGAGAAATGAGGAAAAATTATTCGTACGCTAAAACCTAAATTTAAAACCTGAAATTTTAAAACGGTAAAACCCTATTTACAGCAAATATCTAAAATATGAATAATCCAGAAAGTTTAAAAACACTCGCGCAATCACACACACTCACGAAATTGCGTAAAAAAAGAAAAAAATACTATTGATCAACTAAAAAAGTAGAAGATAAATCTGTATAAATTATAATAATGGCTGTCCAAATAGGTAAATGTTACGCTAAAGCCCAAGTTGGAGAAACGCTAAAAATCTAAGTTAAAAAGGAAATCGAGGAAAAAAAAACATAACCTAGTACTAGCTATCTATATCGAACTAGATTTATTATTGAATCTAAAAGTTTCTCATAATTTTTCATCCAAAAAGTAAGAAGTATCGGCTAAGTATCGGCCATATTAACCGATACCAATACCGATACCGATACCCCAAAAATGGCCGATACTACCGATACCGATACCGATACCGATACTATCGGTACATCCCTAATATATATATATATATATATATATATATATATATATATATATATATATATATATATATATATATATATATATATATATATATATATATATATATATATATATATATATATATATATATATATATATATATATATATATGAATATTTATATATATATATATATATATATATATATATATATATATATATATATATATATATATATATATATATATATATATATATATATATATATATATATATATATATATATATATATATATATATATATATATATATATATATATATATATATACAAATAATTCTACCCTGGACTATTCTGGCATCCCTCCTCCTACTCTTTCTCCTCTCAGGTTTCCTATGTCTTTACCTGAGATCTATGAACGCCAGGAAGGCTAGTGGCCCGGATGGCATTCCTCCCCGTGTTTTGAGGGAGTGTGCTTCTGAGCTGGCGCCTGTCCTCGTTCAACTCTACTCTCTATGTCTTAATACTAATACTTTTCCTCAGTGCTGGAAGCGCGCATATGTCCAACCGATCCCGAAAAAATGTAGCCGCTCTGATCCTTCAAACTATCGCCCTATAGCTCTTACTTGTATTCTATCTAAAATCTTTGAAACTCTTCTTAACTCTCATATCCTGAATCATCTGGAGTCTCATTCCCTTCTTTCAGATCATCAATATGGCTTTCGTCGCTCGAGGTTAACTGGTGACATACTTTCCTCTCTAACTGATTTATGATCTTCTGCCCTCAGGGACTATGAGAGTCTTGTGTGTTGGAGCTTGACATGTCCAAAGCTTTTATTCGGGTTTGGCACGCATCACTGTTCTCTAAGCTCCCTTCCTTTGGGTTTCCTCCTTTTCATTGCTTACTCTGTCTAGTTTTCTCTCCGATCGTTCTATATCAGCACTCGTTGAAGGAGTGACCTCTTCCTCCTTTCCTGTTAATTTTGGTGTTCCGCAAGGTTCTGTTCTGTCTCCAACTTTATTCCTACTTTTCATCAACGATCTCCTCAGCTGTACTTCTAACTCTGTTCACTCTTATGCCGATGACTCAACCCTCCACTCTTCTACTCACTTCAAATCTGCTCCCTCTTTTACTTCTAGAGTTGCCTCTCGTCTTCAGCTTTCCGATTCTATCCTTGTCGATCTGGATGGGATTTCCCAGTGGGGTCACCGCAACCTTGTAAAATTCAACTCTTTAAAAACTCAACTTCTCTACATCTCCCTCTCAAAAACACCTCCCAACTTTCCTATTTCCTTCGACGGCTCTAACGTCTCTCCTGTGAATAACATAAACATTCTTGGTCTTAACATAAACAATAAATTGCCTTGGAATCCTCAAATTTCATTGGTTGATAAGGTGGCCTCAAAGAAGCTGGGAGTTCTGTTCAGGTTGCGGGAAATTTTTTCCTTTGCCTTTGCACAGCTGCTTCAGTTATATAAGGGCCTTATTCGCCCTTGTATGGAGTACTATTCTCACATTTAGGGGGGCTCCGGCTCCACCCTTCTATTAGATAGGGTTGAGTCTAAAGCTAAGAGACTAATAAACTGTCCCCTACTTTCAAACTCTCTTGACCCTCTATCTCTGTGACGTGACGTTGGCGCACTATCTCTTTTCTATAGGTACTACAACGGTAGATGCTCAGGGGAGTTGGCCACTCGCATTCCACCTCCATTGCGTCACCCTCGCAATACAAGGGGTGCCATGCTCTCGCATGAATTTTGCGTGAGTATTGAGAACCCCAGACTTGTTCGTTGTGGTGCCTCTTTCTTTCCAGCTACTTCTGTTCTGTGGAACTCCTTGCCTTCTTCTGTTTTTCCAACTATATTTAATCTTCCTCTCTTTAAAGCCCACGTCTGCGCTCACCTGAGAGATTTGCCTTAGGCTGGGGATTGGGTGGGGTTTTCCTTGTTTTATTTTCCGCCCCCTCCTTGAAAAGGGCTCGGCCCGTGAGTGGTGGTTAACTATAATATATATATATATATATATATATATATATATATATATATATATATATATATATATATATATATATATATATATATATATATATATATATATATATATATATATTATATATATATATATATATATATATATATATATATATATATATATATATATATATATATATATATATATATATATATATATATATATATATATATATATATATATATATATATATATATATATATATATAATTTTTAATTCAAACTTCAAAGAGTAAACATCCGCATCCGCATCCGCATCCGCATCCGCATCCGCAAACAGTCAAATTTTGACATCCGGTCCATCACTAATATATATATATATATATATATATATATATATATATATATATATATATATATATATATATATATATATATATATATATATATATATATATATATTATACTCATCACCGTCTCCCACATAACTGCAGGGTGGTGTCAGTTGCAGATCGGGAATGCTGTTGGCTTATTTGCTATGTTCCAGGTTGTTCAATTAATTGCAACCCTTGACGGAACTTTCCATGAACTATTCTTCTCCAAGTGATCCTGTCTCGCGTTAATCTATTTCCTTCATCCATACTAATCCCCTTTGCTATTAATAGCTCCTTTACTCCATCAACCCACCTCCATTTGGGTTTGCCCCTTCTCCTATTGCCTACCACTTCGGATTTAAAAACCTTCTTAGTCAATCTATTATCATTCATTCTAAGCACGTGACCATACCATCTTAGTACCCCTTGATTTGCTCTTTCCATCAGACATTTCTCCTATCGGCACATATCCCTTATCCTTACATTTCTAATTCTATCTACTCTCTTTATTCCACAAATATCTCGTAAACCTTTCATTTCTAAAACCTCAACTCTTTTTTTCATTTTAGTGTTTAATGCCCACGTCTCACATCCATACAGAACAGTTGGAACAAATATACACTCGAACAATTTCATTTTTACCTTCCTTGTTAAATTTCCATTTTTCCATAATTCTCTAAGGCTGCTTAATACTCTTTCACCCTCAGCAACCCTATGGTCAATCTCTTCTTTCATGCCTCCGAAAGCCCCAATATCCGTTCCTAAGTATCTAAAAACTGTTGTCTCTGCTAGGCTTTCCCCATTCACCTTTATGATATCCAACCCAGATTGAGAATCGTCTCCTTTGGGTTTTGCACTAATTTTCATCACTTTACTTTTAGCTGAATTAATTTTTAATCCTTTTCCTTGGCACACTCGTTCAAACTCAAGCACCAAATCACGCGGTTTTTCTTTGTATCGTCAATCAACACAAAATCATCGGCAAAAAAGTAAGACGCTTATCTCTCAATTACTTTCATTCAGATTCGTATCAGCTCCTTTCCCAAATCTATCCATATCCTTAACTACACTATCTATAAAGATATTAAACAACCATGGAGACATAACACAACCTTGTCTCAGACCCACTCCTATTTTAAACCACTCCCCTTCCTTCCTGTTAATATATATATATGGTTTTGTTAAAACAAAATATTTTTTTTTGTTTTTTTTTAAAATTACCTCTTTTTATGTATATTAAAGATGTTTTAAATTATACAGTAGTTCCAATACCAGTTCTAGGCCTAAATATTGACTATTAATACAGGTTTCATAAATACAGTATATATATATATATATATATATATATATATATATATATATATATATATATATATATATATATATATATATATATATATATATATATATATATATATATATATATATATATATATATATATATATATATATGATAAAAAAAAGGATGGTATAACAGGTGGTTTTGGGGTGTCGGGAGAAAATGAAAATGGTAGGAAGGTGATTGATTTCTGTGAGGAGAGGTATGTGTGTAAGTAATACTTTCTTTAAACACAAGAGTATCCATAAGTATACTAGAGTTGGTGTAGGTAGAGATGGTATCGAAGTGAAAAGTATGATTGATTTTGTGTTGGTGAAGAAGGAGATGTTGAAGTATGTATTGGATGTTAAATCAGTGAGGGTTTAGGAATGGGATTATCGGATCATTATGTTGTTCTGCCAAAAATTAAGTTAGTGGGGACTTGGATGGAAAGGAAGGTATACGGAAGGAAGTGGGTAAAATTAAAAGGTGAGAAGTTTAGTGAACAAGGTAATAAGGATAAGTACTTAAGAGCGCTTGAAAGAAAATCAGTTGAATGTGAACAAGTTGAAACTGAATAAATCTGGAAGCAAATGAAGGAAACAATTGTTAGCAGTGCAAAAGAAGTATGTGGGTGTGCTAAAGTAGGAAGTAAGAATGATAACAGTGAGTGGTGAAATGAAGAGGTGATGAAAGCGGTTAAAAGTAAAAAAGAAGCATGGTTGAATGTACTAAAAGCAAATGATGAAGTTTCAAAACAAAGATGCTTGGAATTGTATAAGGAGGAAAAAATGAATGCTAAAAGATGCATACGTAAGAGAAAAGAAGAGGTAAATGAACAGTTTGGAAGGAGGATGAATGGGGACATACAAGGAGGAAGCTCTTCTGGAAGTAAGCGCGAAAGGTTAAGAATGAGAACTAAAGGGAATCTGCTTAGAATAAGGAAGGACGGGATGGTGTTTTTGTAACTGATGAAATGGATGAGAGTGGAGTGTGGAAAGAACACTTTGAAAATCTGTATAATATTGGCAGTAATGATGAGGTGATAATGACTGTGTGTGGGTTTGATGGTACAAGAAGGAATAGGTATTTTGGAATGAGGTTATTAGCAAAGAGGAGGAAATGGGTAGAGTGAGAAAGTTGAAGAATGGTAAATCTGCAGGTATAGATGAAATTACTGGTGAAATGATCAAGAACGGAG
>JABUQX010045587.1:20000-37500 GCA_015478945.1 Trachelipus rathkii
AACCTATTAACACCTAACCTAACTAACTAACTAACCCTAATCTAACAAACCTAACTGACTTAATCGCGGCGTTTACATAGCGTAACCTAAAATAAGGTAATCAAATTTCAAATTAAAAATAATGATTTATGTTACCTCCCGCAAGTAGTTATTGAATTAAACACACACTGGTTGACAAATATTTAATTCCTCTTTGTTTTAATGTAATGTAATTAAATACCATAAGAAACATAAATAACAATAATTAAAATATTGAAAAACAATCTTGAACATTTTTTTAGCACCAATACAGTTAATAATTAAATAAAATTGTTTAAAAAAAACTTAAAATATAAATAAAAATTAAAAAGAAAAGAATTAAAAATTTATCGAGCTTCACCAATACTGTAAATATTGAATAACTTATCTTCTCTTTCATAGGGTAAATTTTACTTTTTCATTATTAACAAAACTTCACCAAAGAACGTAAGAAATTAAATGAAAAAATGTTGTGTAATATATATATATATATATATATATATATATATATATATAAATATATATATATATATATATATATATATATATATATATATATATATATATATATATATATATATATATATATATATATATATATATATATATATATATATATATATATATTTATATATATATTTTTTATATATATATATATATATATATATATATATATATATATATATATATATATATATATATATATATATATATATATATATATATATATATATATATATGGTTGGATTGTCCGTCATATGTATCTTAAAAACTATTAATGCTACAGTAAAACGGAATACATTGCTGGAATGCTGGTCCAATTTTAGTGCTGAAAATGTAAAAAAAAATAATAATAATAAAAAAAATATATATATCTCAAAAACTACAATAGCTACAGCGAAAAGGAATACATTTTTGGAATCCTGGTAAAATTTCACATAGGAAAATGTAAAAAAATAAAATTAAATTAAAGCCGGCAGGGGATAGGGAGATAATTCACTGTCGTCCACCTGGGTGCCCCGACTCTTCCATCTTTGCGGTTTTTACCCTGGGGTATTCCTTTAGTTAAAAAATAAAAAAATTAACATATTTTCTATCTTATTTCTATGCGGTGCGGTGTGAACGAAAATTCGTACCAAATATTTCTTGCTATCACTCCTTTACCTTTACCACACACACACTCACACACACACACACACACACACACACACACACACACACACACACACACATATATATATATATATATATATATATATATATATATATATATATATATATATATATATATATATATATATATATATATATATAAGATAAATTTATAAATACATATATTATTTATAAAAAATTAAAAAATCAGAGAACTACGACAAGGAAGTAAACGTCCCGTGTTTAATTTTGCCAATTATTGCAAAAGGTATTTTAATCTTTTCAGATAAAAAGCGAAAGACGGTACAATTTATTCACGATGTACCTGTATATATATATATATATATATATAATATATATATATATATATATATATATACCCACGATAATAATGATAGCTCAACTTTTGCTATGTGTCCATCCTCTTATCCACCTCTTGTCCATCCTCTTATCTTATGTGTCCACCTTTAGTGTTTAAATTTGAGTAAAGATAATATCACGACAACCTTCGAAACGTCTAAAGAAGTTGCCATATAGATTTATTTACACATTATATATAAAATTCTTATATCAGACATAAAAAATAAATAAATTTCAGGTGAAAATATGTCATAATGATAGGCTTAAACCAGACGCCATGTTTATTCAAAATATCTGACCATTATTATCATGAACTGCTTAAATCCATAATAAAGGTTTTTGTTATTTACTTATTGGAAAAAGTGGTAAGAAAACTCACAGTTTACTTTCTTGTAACAAATGTACGAAGAGTTTACACCTAAAAGCTGTCATAATATTTGGACTATTTCTTACACCGTTGCACACGCACTCATCCACGATTGAGCTCAAAAGTAGAACTTTTAAATATGGAACATATTTGTAATTTTAAATCTTTCGGAAACCCTAATGAGTAATGACTGATATTATATATATATATATATATATATATATAAAGTTGCTGGAAAGAGAACTGTATGCTTACTACCTATAGCGTGTACTCATCTACGGTCCTACTACTGCCTACTCACTGTATCTACTACCTAATGAGGTCATACTACTTACGTAATACCTCATACTATCATACGTATACTCACTATAGAAAATATAGTATATATATACTATATATACTCACTATATAGGTATCTACTATAAGATATATATATACCTATTAAGCTCCATCTATATACCCCTATGATAGACTATATATGCTGAGTTATACTACTAGGCTCAGTAGATACTTACTAATAGTATTAGAACTGATATATCATATAGTTATTTAGCTCATATCTCCCACAGTCAGCCGTGATATGAATATGTTATATACCTGATATATATAGATATCAGTATATGGTCATACCCTCCTCACGCCTATATACGTATATTGGCGTAATATAGTGCACGCTCGGACTACATAGTATATTATATCAGTATAGACACACTAGATCCCTAGCTATTATATAGTACTTATATATATATTAATGGCTATATGTTTATCTATACTCATCTAGTCTACCATAATTTTTACTAATACTACTATATATATGTATATATATAGTGAGGTCCATATATATCCTACCTATATATGACATTCTATATATCATACCTCTTATTATATGATAACGAATTATATATAGATTCAATCTACTATACTATATATACCCTATATTATTATATTATTATTCATTTTCTTATATATATCCTATTATATACCTTTATTATTGCCCCTTATCACTCACCGTATGTAATATAATAGTATAGGTAGCTAATATATATTTCGGGTTTATATATTTACTATTTTACAATGATATATAGTAGGTACCCTGCACTAGGTTAGAGTATAATAAAGATTATACTCGTTAGTATATCATAAGTACTAGGTCCTAAGCTCACTATAATAAACCGGCATATTATATATAGCGTTCCTAGTATACTATACTACCTCATATATAGGCTAATATATACACCCCTATACCGTATATAAACCTATATTTATATAGTACATCATCGTAGTTACGTGAGGGTGGATAGTAACTCAGTATATTATATATTTACTCATATTCAATATATATACCTACAGTTACTTTATCATAATATAAACTACGCTTGTTCTACTAGTGATTTATACGATACCCTCTATAGTATTGTATACGTACTTATACTGTATATCCTCGAGCTATTTAGTACTTCCTACGCCCTAAGTAAGTATTCAGTACGCGGCAGCGGCGCTTGCCCCGTACGAGCATATATATATATATCTATATACTATTACCAAGTATATCACTATTAGTATATTTTACTCACTATAGACTACCTCTATGAAGATATCATATGATAGGGTACGTCATACTCACCTATATAGTCACTACTATATATATTAAACTATACCTACTATATACTAGGAGATAGTATATATACCTAATATCCGACCATATAATATATATAGCATATATATATTACTATATACCATATACTATATACCTCATAGTTAAACTACCCTATACTATATAACCTATATATACCGGTATATAATATAATCATATATATAACACATATATGCTATATATACTCACTTATAATACCGCGCGCGTAGGCTAATACTATCCATACCCCACACCTCCCCGTTCCTTGTGGGGTATATAATATATATAATACTAACATGATATAACTCACATACATAGATCATACGCTATAGTGATCACACAATGCAGCGCCTCCCCCCTATATATTCTATACGCTATATAGATAAATAAATAGTACTAGTACTATCATTACTTATATTACTATCATATCTACCTCTATCACCTAGTATATATCTAACGTTCACACTATAGTAGTTATATATATATGTATATAGCTATATATCAGTAATGTAGTATGGTTAATATCTTTTCGCGATAGTTATTCTAATGGTTGATGCTCTTATTATATCAATTGCCACTACTACTACTATATATATTTATATACTATCATAGCCTTAATGTACTCACCCTCACTACACATAATAGACTCCCTTCCCACGGCCGCCTAACGACGTATATATCATACAATACCTCACCGCTACACTACCTACCGGGTAGAGTACTCTCCCCTAGTACTTTTATATCATCATATATATATAATATACTATATATAGCCGTAGTTTCCCCTATGTATACTAGATACCTTAGTAGCCCGGTATTATATGCACGCCGGTATATATAGCATTTATATTTAGTATCACAATAGCCTAGCTTATTATATATTATAATATTACGTATGATTATACGTATTATAAGACTCTCACTTACACCTACTATATATATCCTCACTCACAGCGAATTCGTTGCGCTATTTAATAGATTACTGGCCTCTAGACTATCCTCTTACTATATTTATGAATATCACTCTAGCTATTTATTATATATATATTACATTATACCCCCTATATATATATATAATCTTATAGTAGTATAGCTTCCCATACAAAGCCTGGGAGTTATATAGTATAAGTAACCATTCCCCTATATATATAACTATATGACCTACATATATAACCCAGTTAGAAGTTTCATGCTAGAGTATATATAATTATATGTATTATATATATATAGTATATATGAGAGGAGTATATATATTATAATTATATTCAGTAGTTAGACATGAAAATATCAAAATTTGATTTTATATTATAACTCATTTTATTTGATTATCCGATAAATAAAAAAAATTCGAATTTCGTACGGCTTAGTATATGAGTTATTATATATAAGACTATAGTACCTTTATAGAGTTATTATTATATACCGATATAGGTAGATTTGATATATATATTATTTAGTCTTATAATTATGCTATATATATAATTATATACTTTATATAGTATATATAAGAAATATATACAGTTATATAGCAATAGACGGTATAGATACCTATCTATATATATATTCGGTTAAGTTTTGGGTACTATATATCCTTATTATTAAATATTAATAATATGATATCTTATTTATTTCATTAAATACATAATAATGATATATACTTATATAGCACGTATTGCAGCTATTGCAGATATTGGGCAATATCACACCTTCGTCTCGTCTCGTCTCGTATAAATAGTCATAGTAGTATAGTTAAGGGTATATATAGTTACAATACTATATAGTGCATTATACGGTATTATTAGTATTATGATATAGTGATATATATATAGATATATTATACTAATATATAATACCCTAGCTTAGTTGATAAGATGTTTGCACTCTAAGGAGCAGCCAAGATCAAATTAATCCTCCCATAGTATGATTCGCTTATTTAATATATCTATAGCCTAGGTATAATACAAAATATATATGTTTTGTGGGTTCAAACTAACTAAACCTTAACCTTAAACCATAACACTTGTCAAGGCGCTTAACTCTATACCTACACTGAACCTAAGCCTAGACCAAACCCTCAACCTAACCATTAACTCTAACTAAATCCATAACGGAGTCAAGTAACAATTATAACGAATGTTCAAGTACGTAGCCCTATATATAGTGTACCATTACTTAATATCTACTCCTATACTTGACTATATAAGTACTATTTATATATTCTAACCATATTAGTAGTATAGGTCTATTATATCCAAATACGTCTCACCTATACTATATAGGTGAGCCTGCCATTTCTTATTATTTATCATATATATACACTATACTAACTCATTCTAGGCCTACTCACCTATATATATATATATATACCTAACCGCTATATATCACTCATAATATAGGTCGGTATATCGCTACCTATTCACTAGCATACGCGGCCTATTATACGACACTATCACTCTGATACCGCGCGCCTACCTATTATAATAATAGGTATTGGTCACCTATATATATATTCTAAAGTATATTTATACCTCTTTATACCCTATTACTTTTACATTACCATATTCTGAGGTGACGCTCTATACGTATACAATATTTATGCCTCTACGCACCCTACCGTATATCACCTAGACTTATATATAACAAACCCACACCTATACTACTATGTATTAATTCACGCTAAATCTACCTATTTTATGTAGCCTCATTGATAATTTATATAAAAGTCACTTTATATCGCTACTCTATATACTATATATTATATCACGGTGATATCGTGTATCGTAACCAGCCCGTTGCTATATCTATTATACTAGTATAAAGTCACCTACTCCGCTTCACTATATACAGTAGGCTACATGGCTAAATATATATATGCTAATATATTAGTGTATAGCGTATACTACTCTATCCCTATACTACTCTATATACTATTCACCCGCCCCCCCTAGAGCTATTAGTCACCTCTCCTACGTTGTAGCTAGCTGTAGTACCGCTCGTCATCACTATAATATATGACGGCGTTTTAGCCTACCACGGTAGTACTCACGCGCCGTATTATTATCAGTACTACATAATATATAAACATAATAAATACTAAATGTATGTACTCACCGTTATATATCTTCCTGAGTTTTATTTATCACATACACCCCTGACACTCACCGTGGCACTATCTTACTACCCGTAGTTTATGCTCACTATATAGCTATATTATACCGTATAATCCCACTGGCAACCCTTATATACTATTGTCACTCCACTAACCTACATAAGGCCTATATATTACCTATATGCTGTATAATTGACCGCCTAAACTCCTCATTAGTATTACCTACTCCTTAGTTTTGATACGCGGGTTACATACTACATATCACCTACTGGTATGTCTACCTACCCGACCCTATTATATGTATACATATTATAGGTACTTATATATATACTCCCATCCTATACTCATACACCTCTATATGACTAACTATTACTGCTTATAGCTATATAATATATCATATAAACTGTATATTACGCATCATTCCTATTCATTATTCAAATAGAGACCGCCGAGTTACCTAACTATAAGGTCCATCAAAACAGTGAGGGTATTGTATAATTATTAATATTATAGTATACGGCTCACTACCCATATTACGTATAGGCCTGATGCCCCTTCTGCCTGTCCCTTCTCCCCGCTCCTCCTTATTAACTCCATAATATGTATCATCTATAATTAGTTACAGGTATAACCGGTTATACTACTGAGCTATATCAATAAGCGACTCCTATACTACTGGTTTGCCTCTTCTCGTACTTCTGTCCTCTAGCCAGACTTGTTAACATTAGATAAACTATCAAAATCCTTTTGCTATACATACTCATAATGCTAACGATGAAACATTCTCTATTTTTTGGTGAAAATGCCTTCACCATGAATAAGAATACCGTTACATCAATGTATAAATTGAAACCAACTAAGTGTTAAGCAATCAGTAAGCTTAATCCAAATCTATATATTCTTCCTATTATTTTACTAAAGCTCCCGAATCCATAAAAATGGACATAATTTTTCTTGTCCGCACACTCTCAAACAACCCCAACGCTCGGTAAACAAGAACACACAGGAATAATTCTTGGGTGGGACTCCCTTCCTCCTGGCGTAGCTGTCGTGAGAGGCCATTTTTCCCTATTAAAAATGTGTGCTATATGTGTTAGCCCTTGGGCCCATAAATGAAGTCTCGCTTTTTCTATGTTGATCAGCTCTCCTTCAATTATAAACTTTATGCTCACACACACACGTGAGGTCTGTTCAGTCAACTTAGTAAATAACAAGTAGTTAGTAAGTTACTTTGTATACTTTGTTATTTTAAACTACGGTTCTCACATAGCCCTGATAATATATAGTAGCCCTTCTACTCACCATACCTCCCCATATATACGACCTATATACGGCCATGACGGTGAGGCTATATTATATTCAGAATTATACTATTGGCAGGGCTGCGAATATAGTTGCTCGTAGCGGTAGGCGTAATAAAATACATCTAATAGTAAATATATCACATCACTAATCATAGAGTATTAAAACCGTAGGACACTGTGGTCTTCCTGCGCCAATCACTGACAGTCATATTAGAGTACATTATAATATATATATAGATATCACTAATTAGAGTGATTGACTTGCTAACGTACTACTTGCCGTTATACTTGAGCAAACAATTAAATATATACATCTATACTATATTATACAATAGTACAAGATCACTAATATATATAAATAAGATCACTGAGCCCTCCTCCTCCTATCATCAAAAATTTTTGCCGTCGCCACCATACCCTCGAGTCACTACTATTATACTTATGATTACATATCTCTATCATTTATATGTTATCCCAATCTGGACCCTATATCACGCTAATATATATACTATTGGATCGTTAAATTTCCCACCTATTAATATCCGCATCACATATATACCTTATGCCCTAAATATATATAGATTAAATCCCTAATTAATTACTTAATCTGGGTAATATACTTATTATTTATCACCCAATAAATATTTTCTAGATTAACCCTTTTCATTATTCTATGTAGATTACCTTACTTCTCTTTCTAAACAATTATTTAAATGCATTAATCACTATTATATTAGTTAGTATATTTTTGTTATGATATTATCATTATATAATATCATTCCTTCAAAAAATATTTTTATTTGATTTTTTTTATTAACTAATTATTATAGTGAATGTATATAAGTACTGATATATATATATATAAAAATATATATATATATAGTATATACTATATATTATAGATAGAGAGCACGAATAGTCTTGACGAGAGAGTTCATCCCAATAAAACCCAAAACAAGCCCAATCAAACCAAAATAAAAAAAAAACAATAGCATAGATAGATAGACTAGATAGATAGATAGATAGATTAGAATAGATAGATAGATAGATAAGATATAGACGATTCTGATATCTAGCCTTACGAGAGAGAGGAGCGAGATTGAGGGGGAGAGTTATTATTAAAGATGAGAGCTGGGATGCTATATTACTATAGATTCAAGGTGACAGAGCAAACGCAGTAGTAAAAAAAAATGCTGGAGTTGCCGCCTGACTTAACTTTTATATTATTAATATATTATTATATATATAGTTTATAATATACTAATTATATATAGTATATATTATTATATAAATACGGATTATAATAATTATAGAACTATAAAAGATTTACGAATCCTAGTATATATATTTTATGTTATTCACTATAATATAGTATTATAGCCTACCCACGTATATTAATTATAAATATATATATATATATATATATATATATATTAGTGAGTACTACTATACCTAGCTATATATAGTAGATATTATACTAATATTGGGTAATATAAAAGCAGTAGTAGTAGTAGTTATATGAAATTTTAACAAAAAAATAGTCATTATTGTTCATCATATAGTATATAAATAATTTAAGATAAGAAAAATAAATATAAATTTTTATATTACAAATATAAATTTCTATTTCATAGTTATAGAAAATTTACATTAAAATTTAATATATATATACTTATTTATTATAATATATTATAATATAATTATTATAATATAATTATTATATAGATATAATTATATTATATATAATTTAATATAATATAATAATTATATATATATTATATATATATATATAATAATATATATTATAATTAATTAATATAATTAATATAATTATAAATAATTAAATTATATAAATATATAGATATATTAATATTATAATAATATATAGTTAATATTAATAGACATGAATGTGAATAAATTAAAATATAATTAAACTAATTAAAAAAATAACTTATATTATATATATATATGGGAATAAAAATAAGATATACAATAAAAAAAGAAAATTTACCTGTCATTAAGAGATGATACCTAAGATTAAAATAACTATATATAATTTATACGAGTGCTGTGTATCGTCAAATTTGCATACAATAATTACAAACGTATGACTTAAACTTAGAGGCTATCATGTATATAAGCTACTACGTATAAGAAGCTGTACAATAATATTATTAGAATCTTTAATATTGTTCTTTTTAAAATAAAGTTAAATAAATTTATATTTTTTATTTTCTATATTTATAAAAAATGAAACTATACAGTACATGAACTATTATAGTATACAAATTGATTAGCAGTAATTTATCATTATATTATATATATATTAAAATTAATGAATTATAATTATAATATATATATTATATATATATTATATATATTAATATATTAAAATATTATAGTATGTATAGATTTGTTTATCAATAAAAAAACGTAATGTATGTATATATATAAAATATATAATACATATAATTTATATATATATTAAATATTAATATATATATATAGTATTTAATAATAATATATATATATAACTATAATTATATTAATATTATATAGTAATAATATATAAAATATAAATATATTAATAATAAATATTTAATAGTAAATATTATATAATATTGAATTTATTTACCAATATTTATTGTATATATATTATGAGTAGATCTGAGTATAGTATTGATTTAATATATGAAGAAATTATTACCCCGAAGGTATAGTAGTAATGGAATAAATTAGTAGATTAGTTGTAGATGAGAGGTAGAATAAATGTAATGATGGGGTATTATTAAGCCCTACCCATTAATATTATAGCCCCGGATGTATAATTTGTATATTAGTAGTTATATACCCTTATATTTTTAGTGAGCCCCGTATTAAAATTATACCCTGAATATAATAGTAATATGAAATTGACTATTATTATGCTAAAGGAAGATATATATAGGTTATATAGAATATAATGATAATATAATTTGGTTTATGGGGAAGTAGTAATGTATAATAAATATAGTAATAGTGAGTTAGAAATATAAAGTAAATATAACGTATTATTAAATATGACAAGTATAATGAAGTTAAAAGGTATTATATGTGATTTCGTAGATAAATATAGGTATAAAGGTACCAAGTTCCAGTGTTTATAAGTAATAAGTATAATGTTATAGATACTGATAATATAGTATATAGAGTACCCTATAGCCTGGAGCATAAGTGTCTTAATAGTTTATATAATTATTATATTAAGGTTATTATTGTGAGTATAATATGATAGTATATAGACGGAGAATTATCGTAAGTATTATGAGTGGATTATGTGAAATGGGAATATAGTGATATGTATGTATATATATATTAGAATTATGAAGTGAAAGAGATATTTTGGAATTAATGCGTGAAACTGTGGGGTTGTACAAAAAAATGGAAGACTTTTTGATGAAAAGCTATGGAATGATGAAATTTAAATGTAGTTTAAATTCAGTGAAGAAATGAGAAAGGGAAGAGAATGAAGTCTCAAATAAATATTTAAAAATTTAAACTAGGTGAAGTATTGTTTAAATAGGTACCTGAAATGTCAAAAAAAATATATATATATATTTTAAATTTTCTGTTATATTTTAATTGCTAATTTGAAGTTTACCTGGTGAACACCTGTTTTTATTAAAGTTTCCATTTTAGTTTTAATTAAATTAATAACCAAAACCTGACTCAATTAAAATTGCGTAGTAAACAAATTACTAAAAGTTTCAAAAATTTTGCAAGAACTTTGTAATCTGAAATTTAAAAGTACTTTCACATTTATCTTAAAATTCCACCAAAATCGGAATATTATATATTAAATTATAATATTATTTTAATATAACATAAACAACTTCAAGTCAAATAAATTATATCAAATGTTTTTTTGGAAACCTTAGTATTTTCTCTTTGAGTTTCGTGCTCGATTACTGAGCGAATTCTTCTGAATCTTGAGGAAAAGAAATCAATATAAATTAATGGATTTTTTTTTTTAAATATTTTTTTTTTTTTTTTTTTTAAGATAAGTAAAGAAATTTCTACCAATATCAGAAAGTAACATGGTTCTACGGCGTAAACATTAGTATTAATATATATATATATATAATATATATATACATATAAAGTATTAATATATATATATATATATATATATATATTATATAATATATATATATATATAATATATATATATATATATAATATATGTATATACTGTACATGTACATGTATATGTGTGTTTCCGTTATGTAGCGTAACATTATTACGACTTCTCAGAAAATGAAATGTGACCACAATAAGATTTTAAAAAAATTGGAATATAATTCTGTTACAAGTTTTGTCAAGGTATCTCAAAAATGGCACATTCACTCACATTTTCAAGGAAATTTTCAAAAGTCACTAACTTTAGATATAATGTAGTCTATTCACTACTGTAGGTGCTCTTATAATGAAATCGAACTAAGCTAATAAAACAATGTAGCTTTTCCACTACTTTTAATACGCATCAAACGTAACATGGAAGTAACTTTAATGATACCTGCGATTCAGCTGCGAATATCCTCAGTTATGTCAAAAACTGAAACTAGACATTCAATTTCATTCTGACATACAAATATATAATGTTAGAATTTACTAAATCTGGTGAGTAAGGAGGAGGTGGGGTGATTATCATCCTGAAGCCAAAACCTTTTGCGTTTTGAAGGCTATATGGTCTGAAGGATTATTGTGGTGAAGAAAGAATTCCTGTTAAGCCACAAACTTGGTACTCTGAAGCAACCATTTTCAGTCAAACCTTTCAAAACGTAACATTGACATTCCACATTAGTCGTCTGATGAAGGACGTTAGGGTGGAATGGGGTGTTTAAAATTTGGCTTCAATGATGTCAAATAAAACACAGATAAAAAAACCAACATGCTCCTTCCAGAAGACCTTAATTGATTTCAATTCTTAGGTCTTGAAAAATGTAGTTTTTTTAAACTGAAACGATCGTTGATTTCCTTCCTGGCTGTAGCTGTAAATCTAACTCTTGTTCCTTGAGATGATCCTTGAAGTGACATGTTGACGAAAATTTCACTTTCACTTTATACATCTAAATCCGAATTCATGCATGACGTACTACATGAATACGCTGTCGTGGAAACGTTCGACACCACGCTCTTTGGCCGACTAACTCACAAAGTCCTACAAACTGAACCATAACTGTATTAAGAATTTTTAAATCTCACTGTTATAAGAAGTGGCGGTTCCGTTCACTTTGATTTTGATAGACCTCATATATGCCGTATATTAGAGTTAAGGGCCGTATGTATATAATTAAAAAAAAAAAAAAAAAAAAAAAACAGGGTACGAATGCAGTTCTTAGATGTACGGATAATTACCATTGACGTAGTAAGGAAGTCAATTTTCATTGCCTTTTACAGTTTCAAGACGTTCCATTTATATTTACTTTTGATGTCTGCTGTCGACATTGGAAGAGAACATAAACATCGAAGTGATAAAAATACCAACCAAAAAATATCCTATTTTTATGATTCTTAGCATAAAAAAACATGCACACGCGCGCGCACATACACACACCCACCCCTACAGACACACCTACACATCTACACACACACACCACACAACAGAAACGCCTATATTATATATTATATTTATATATTATATATATATATATATATATTATATAATATATATTAATTTATATATATTATATATTATATATATAAGATTATATATATATAGAGGTTAAAATAAAAAATAAAAAAATTATTGAAAAAGTGAAAAGGAAATAAGGGGATTACTGTAATACCTTTTGCTGAATAAAAAAAGGAAGAGATTAAAGCTTTAGGCCTTTCAGATTTTCTCACCAGAAATCATTTTTTTGCTTTTAAGACTTGCGGCGTTAAGGCTCAGGACGCCTCAGGGTCACAACGTTTCCATTCTTACTCGTCCTATTTCCTCTTTCACTTATACTTCATATATATATATATATATATATCTATATATATATATATTATTATATATATATATATAATATAATATAAATTGCATAGTATATACTGTATATATGCTATATACTATATATATATAATATATATATTATATTATAAATATATAATATTATATAGTATATAATAATATAATATAATACATATAATATTGTATATTAATATAAATATATATAATAATATATTATATATATATATATAATATATAAATATATATATATTTTATATATTACGTATATATATATATATATTATTACTATATATATATATATATCTATATTATATTTTATATATATACTATATATATATATATATAATCTTATATATAATATATATAATATATATATAACTGTATATAATATATATATATTATATATATTATATATATAGTATATATATATTAATATATATTAATATATATATATATATATATATATATCATATATATATATATAATATATATATTTATAGAATATATTATAATATATATATATATATTATTCGATATAGATATATATATATACTGTATATATAAATATATATTATATGTATATATATATATATATATAATATATTATTATATATATTTATATATATATCTATATATATATATATAATATATATATGTTGTGACGCCACTGCCGAGGTCTCAACATATATGGATTTGCTAGGATTGGAACATTCTACAATCTATTGATATGAATATTAATTAATAGTGAGTATAGAAATGATAGTGTTTTTATTCGTGATAGGTTATTAAGAGTAGAAGTAATAAAGCGCTTTTATATTCTTAAATGTGAATGTATTTAATATATATATATATATATATATATATATATATATATATATATATATATATATATATACTAATTATATATATATTATCATATATATATATATATATATATATATATATATATATAATAAATGTTATATATAATAATATATATATAATATATATATAATATATATTATTAATTATTATATATTTATTATATTATTATAATAATATATATAATATATATAAATATAATATATATTATATAAATATATATATATATATATATATATAAAATATATTAATATCTATTTATTTATATCTATATTTATATATATATATATTTTTTATTTTATATTTATTTATATAAAAGCGTCCGATAGCTCAGTGGTAGAAGCACTCGCCAAAGCAACAGGCGAGGGTCTCAGGTTCGCAAATTGAGTCGGGTGGGAGAGATTGTGAGCAATTCTCTCCTTTGGCTTTGCTTCGTCCTGCTCTGACGTTAATTGAGTACACCCTTCCTTGATTAGTGTCTGCCCGTGAACGGTGGTGTTGATATATATATATATATATAATATATATATATATATATATATAATATATTTATATATATATATATATATATAATATATTATATTGTTATATATATATATATATACTAAATATATTATAGATGTTGGTGTGAGTGTGTGTGTGTGTGTTATGCGTAACTTTGTTGTGTGTGTGTGTGTGAAGTGTGTGTGTGTGTGATGTGTGTGTGTGTGCGTGTGTGTGTGTGTATGTGTGTGTGTGTGTGTGGTGCAGTTCATGAAAGTTCTCAAACTTGATTAAATTTCATAAAAATGTCAGCATAATCTCGAGACACAATAATACGTCGATTTTTGTTACTCTGCTTGGTACTCAAGAGGTATTTGAATATATATTTTTTTTATATAAATTGAAGTGTTTTTTTTTTTCGTTTTTTTAACATTATCTTTGTGTTCCTCTTCCAAAACATTATGTCTTTATTATCAAGAGTATTGATAAAATAGTCTGGAAATTTTATTCATCCCTTCATACTTATATACAGTATTTTTCTATAGGTTGTACATTAAAAGCTTTCAACTTTTTTTTTAGAATTTATCTGTTGAAATTCACAACATATGTCCTATTAACCACTTCAAGAAGGTCAGTTCAATCTAGGATAATTATTACTATAAAACTATATGATGCTACTAAGCTTATGGGACGAAAAAATGCTGTAAGAAAAGTCAATTGGTGTTAAAAGTTCTCCAAGTTTATTATAATCATCTTGGAGAACTTTTAACACCAATTGACTTTTCCTACAGCATTTTTTTTTAATTTCCTGACAAATAAATTTTAGAAAGATAATAATCTTTCTAAAATTTATTTGTCAGGAAATTAAGTACAAAAGCTGACCTTGAGACACTGCTAAAATATATATATATATATATATATATATATATATATATATATATTATATATATATATATATATATATAATATATTATATATTATATATATATATATATATATATATGTATATAGAAGCTTTGAATTATCGTTATCCTTCAAGACCACGAAATTGCAAATCTTGTATTGATGGTCAGTTTTTCAATCTAATAAGCATGGAATCTCGAAATATAATTCTACTGTACCACGGACAAGCAATTTCTGTATGTAAGCTAAAGCGCCGATTTATTTGTTCTGTGCACACCTCTTTTACGTAGTGGAATTCGATTGAAAATTTCGAGTGGTGCAAAAGTATTACAGATGAATAGTGAGAGATTTAATGGAAAATGGCTTTGGAGAGAAAAATCACAGTTTGACGTATTCAGACAAGAGAAGAAATTCACATGAGGAGATATATCTAGGAAGAGGAACTGTAGTGAAGACCGAGTCCTGCTAAATGTGAAGCATGGGACCGGCTCAACTCGGTTTGAGAGTAGTTTTTCGTATGTTGGGTCAAGTCGTCTAGTAAAGATTCAGAATATTTTTATCTAAGAGTAAAATCTCAAAATTCTTCAGCAACTTCAATATCCTTACCATTTTTATCCATAATCCTGCGAAAAAGTAACATTTATAGACAGTTATATCGGAGCCACCTTAAAGCTCCGATTTTAAACCCCTACAAATAATCTATGAAAATATTTTCATTAACAGATGAGAACAAAATCACGTACATCTTAGCAACACCTCAAAAACATCCTGCAATGTACCTTGAGGCTTGAAGATTGAAATTTATTTAAAACTTACCGATGACCAAGTTGTATTAGCAGTCAAATTAGGAATATTTAGGTGAAAAAAAATTCATTTTTGCTTTCAAAGAACTTCATTTATTATTATTATTATTATTATTATTATTATTATTATTATTATTATTATTATTATTATTATTATTATTATTATTATTATTATTATTATTATTATTATTATTATTATTATTATTATTATTATTATTATTATTATTATTATTATTATTATTATTATTATTATTATATTTTAACATTCCAAAATTTAGAAGAAAATGAGAAATAAATCTTTTACTTTTTATGTTAAGAAAAAATTTAACAAGGTTTTTTCTCTCTAATAAATAATTAACTTATACAGTATATATGATACAAAATATATCTATTGTTTTTATTTTGAAAATCTTTGGACAACAGTATTTTCATGGGAATATTATTATTATTATTATTATTATTATTATTATTATTATTATTATTATTATCTATTCATATCTTAATCCATC
>JABUQX010045590.1:0-20974 GCA_015478945.1 Trachelipus rathkii
AAAGAGATAACATTTGATTACTTGAGTTATGATTGACATGCTAGCTGTGAACTGTATTGAAGGTTAAATAATAATTTTGGGTGAGATCACATATTCTCGTGTATCGAAAATCGTGTACTGTTAACAGTGGCTCATAGATGACACTACTGATTTGAACAAGAATCATGTCGAAACGAAGGTTCTCGTTATTATAATCGATATGCTTCATCCTTAATCTATACCGACCCAGCCTGTGTCAAGATTAAGTGTTCTAGTTCTTAAAGATATAACTACTTCTTTAATAGCATATGAATTAGCAAGAGCATGAAAAGAACATATACCGTACGTAGACAGTCCTGAATAACCTGACTCTATCCTTAGCTAAGAATAAGCTGTGATAGCAAAATCGTCTACTTGTAAGTGGTTATTGCTCGAATATTTACATCATATACAATCATTTCATCTCTCTAGCAGCTCCGCTGTGTTATACTATATTAACTAGGTGCAGGCAGTTAGAGTCCCGCCCTCCGATTGATAATGGAGTGAAGCTTTGTACCTGTTGCACCGTGACATTAAATAGACTGCCGGTACTCGGTAGACGTTTATACATGAAGAGTGCTGCGTGACCATCAGTGACCAGTTGCAAATTGGTCCGCGAGTTAGATGAGTATACGGTTATCTAACTCGATCATACCCGGAGTTCCGGCCGAGCTGAAGGACCCTACGAGGAGAATTTTCCAAGAAAGAAGGTCAACGATGAATGCCATATGCAAGGCAGTGGAATTGCCATATATTAAGGTGTACAGGTCTCTGTATTACTTGCTAATCGTCGATTTATTCTTTGCTACTGAGTCTTGAACAAACAGTCAAAAGCACAAGAATTTAAAAATTTGCTTGTTATCAATTTTTTGTCATAATCGGATTCTTTATCTTTTCTTAATAATTTTACAACTAGGTTGTTTAGATAGCTATTTTTGCTTGCCTCTAAGAATGACCGATAACTCAGCATTTAGGTTCATTGGAGGCATCTCAGACTTTCAACTCCCCTTTAAGAAAACCTTGAGCAGAAAATTGAACAAGGTTTTCGATAAGACCAAGGGGACCTTATTTAATAAGGCTCTAAGCAAGTCAAAAATGTATCAACAACTGCGGACTCCTGGACAGCTCATAATTTGTTTTTATGTAATATTACTGTTCAATTTATAATTGGATAATAAAATTTTTTGGAAGAAAGCTACGTTAGGCTGTCGAGAGCTGAAGGTAAAAATAATCATTCTGCTGAAATTGAAGGTTTGAAACACTTTAGTACATATATCATACACACACACATATATTATATATATATTATATATATTATATATATATAGTATATATTATATAATATATAATATATATAGTATATATATATATTATATACTAATTATATAATTATATATAGTATATATATACTTATACTATAGTATTATATAATATATATTATGTATATATTTTAGCATATTTTATTTTATTTTTTAATCTAATTAATTTATTTTTAAGGACGTGAATTTTTTTTATTCCTGCCTGAGACAATGAGTGACATACATAATGAATTCGGTTTACGGGGGAAAGTCGCAGCAACTACAACCGATAATGGACGAAATTATACTATTATGGAACAGATGAGGTGGCTGATTAGCCTGATGAAGACCATAAATTAGTGGCTGGCATGCCTACAGAAATCCACAGCAGGTTAGTGGAAGCTGAAGCTGAAGGAATCATTGAACTGCCACATCCTCACCGCTGTTGGTAGGTATCATACTTTTGAAAGTAGTTTTTTATTAAATTAGTATAAACAAACTTTTGCAAATTTAATTAACACTGACTTCAGAAATTGAATTCTTTTTTTTTTTTCAGTGCTCATACCCTTAACCTTCTTACAACAGTGGACATAGCTACCCTATATGACTGGAACCAAGGGAACTGGTTCCTTTGGAAGAAGACAGTGGCAAAGGTCCAGAATCTTTAACACCTTCAAAATAAAAGTTCTTCTTGCTGCCAATCAAATCAAAGAGGAGATATAAAGAAAGCTTTAAAGAATGAAAGTCTGAAATGATTTATTGGAAAGTAGAACGAAAAAAAAATCATGTTTTTATTCTTTATAAAAGATCACTAGTCTTAATGGTATTATGAAAGATTACGAAAGTACTAATTGAAACGCCGTAACTTCTAAGACACTTTAAACTAGTTTAAAGTTAAATTCCATAAGACCATAACTTTACTGAAATTATTGCATCATTAAGAAGCTATTCTGCTGGAGAATAATCCCTATGCAATTAATGATTATTGATTGATTAATAATGATTTGTTAATTTATTTTGTATTATTTAATGATTATTAAAATTTGATAAATATGATTAATATCTGTCTGATAAAGTGATAATATTAAAATATTATCATTTTGTAAACCTCTTAATATTATTTAGAAATTAGAATAAATCACTCCTAATATCGCTTATTATTTGCTATCTTAGCTTTAAAGAAAAGATTATAAGATAATGTCTAACTATAGTAAAATAAATATCGTGCAATGACGCAATATTTAGACTTTTTCTTATTTTCAGATCTTATCAGAATACAAGGCAGTGATGGACCCTGTGGCAACCTGTCTGGACAAGCTCCAGGGAGAAGACATGGCCTACATGGGAATCCTCCTACCTGAACTCCGCCTTATGAAGTATCACCTGGAGAAGCTGAAGTACGGTGGTACTCTCCAGCATGTCATGCCACTTGTTCAGGCCTTACAGAAGGCTTATGACAAGTGGTTTGCTTATTTTTAGTGACATGAGAGTCCTTATGGCCACTGCCACCCACCCCATTACACCATTAACGTCTTAGAGAGCATTGCTCCCGACATTTCGGCAGGTGTCATGAAAATCTTCACCGATCTGATACAAAGCATCGGGTCTGAAGTAGAAGAGGAACAGCATAACTCCTCGGCGTTCATGGAGTCTACTGAAGTCTCAGACGAAATAGACCTTCTTATGGATAGTCAAAATAATTCTGAAGGGAGGAAGGATGAATTAGGTGAGGTCCTTAAAAAAACCTGGACTGCTGCAAGCGAGCACACACCAAGACACCTCTCCCTTTCAACATGCAGGCTTGGGTCACCTTGTTAATAAAGTACAACACATTCCTCCCTAGTTCTGCTGCTGGAAAGCGAATATTTAGTGTTGGTAAGGATATTTTGAGGTCAAAGAGGTCCTACTTAACTGTTATTAATTTTGAGCACCTAGTCTTTATGAAAGAAAACATGGATTTCTTGTCCTTTTTCATGTAATATTATTAAAAATAAATTAAGTTTTTTGTAAGGATTTATATACCTTGAAATATTGAAACCTTTTGTGAAGTCACGCATTTTCGCACTTAATCATACAATGGTCACGCAAGCAAGAAAAATTAGCACATCGCGCACCAGCGTTAAAGTCTGTTGCGCACTTTTTGAGTCTGAAAAGTCGCGCAGTCGCACTACCTTTATCTCGAGTCGCGCAGTAGCGCTCGTGCACTATCCCCCCAAAATGACTCGCAATCCCATCTCTGATTATTGAAATTTTTTATCATCATAATCTTTATATTGTCATCAACATCACAATACTTCTCTTACTAAACAAACCTATGAGAATTTGGGTGTTCTAAGGTGTCATCAAAACTACTTCATACCTTCACTGTTGTTTTCACTTTAAAGTGTCCTTCGCCCTTATGCGGAGCTCGCACCATTTACCAGAGGTTACTCCAAATCGCGTAGAGTAGATCGTCTTGAAAGTGTGGAGATTAAGAATTTTCGCCCAATCATCTTGTTAAATTGGTGAATCACTCACCTTGCATTTTTAACTTCTCTAGTCGCATACAAACTCCTTTGAGAACTAATTAGCAGAATTATTTTTTTTGCAAGATTACAAACTGCATGTCAAGGTTTTTGACTGGATATTGAACCGGTTGTAAAATTTGAGCAAATATTATCATATATATAATATATATAACTATATATATAAATATATTATATATAATATATAATATATATATAATATATATATATATATATATATATATATATATATATATATATATATATATAATATATAATATAATAATATATATGATTATATTTTCTTATAGCATCCCCTTGGGCTCGCCCACAGGCTGAGTACTGGGGTGCGGTAGAATGGCACCGGAAACAGAATAGGACAAGTAGACAGAACATGACAAGTCTGAAAAGTAATGTAGTTCTCCCACCTTACCTAAAACATCCACTATGAACAAACTAATTTTTCAAATCACCGTTTTCAAAAGTGATTTAGAGTTAATTTGAAAATGAATTTGTCTATCAAAACAATAACGCGCCTAAATAAGCTCTCTGCTAAAATAATGATAACTCCGCGCCCACCCTAATATTATATATATACTATATATATATAACTATATAATATTATATATAAAACTTATAATAATATATATATAATATATAATAACTATATATGATATATAATATATATCTTTTTCAGAACAGTGTACAGGACTCACCACGGCTCACAAAGCGGCCACACTGGGTTGAAAAAATCAACACCATGGGCGGGTCCTGGAGGACATACATATTTCAAACGTCTAAAGAAGATTTGAATAGAGAATGAATATTACCATTCATTCAATTAAAAATAAACAAAAACTAAACAAATACAGCCTTGCATTATAAAGTCGCTAGTATTACGTAACAAAATCCAATATTATGAAGAATATTCACTTCTTGTAGAAACAGAAAAATAGTTAGCCCAACTAATAGTGGGGAAGATCGGATAAGATATAGGGATAATCTTTTTGAAAGATGTATGGATCGTAAAGTAGGAAAATGACGGGCGGCAGAATGGAATTCTAAGCTGGGATACAATCAAATGAAGATGATGGCGAAGCAAGATTGGCGGGTATGACTTCGACATAATTTGGCAAAATGGGAGGGGGGGTTCCGAACATATAGTGACTGTGAGTGATATTGGTGTGGCCAATACGGAGGCGGTGCAAGTATATCAGCGCTCGTGTAAGCGTTTTGCGGTCGGTGGGAGGCAAGACCAATCCCGGCGATGATCGGCTTTATATTTCTAAGTTTCGCTCGCTCTCTGATGCATTCGTGCCAGCGCTGCTTGGCCATAAGATCGAAAAGCGCTTGTCGGAGAGCAGATAGTAATCGGATTGATGGGAGGTAGCGCTATGTCGATGGCATCCTGAGGTACCTGGAACAACCCCGAAAAGAGGAGGTGGGCCATTTGGCCTGCTCTGTGCAAGCGATTTCATTGCCAAGTTACGCGCCTACATAGAGAGGGGGTGCAATAAAAATATTTGTTTCTTGCGGGAATGGAGCAGTCGAAGAAATTGCTGCACGGCAGATACCATTGTGTTTTAGAATACAGGGGTTTTAAGCGCTTGTAGCGGGGGCGCTGGGGCGAATGTTGAATAAATGACATAAAGTTGATCTTGGTTAAACGGTTAAGAATTGAGAAAGCGGGCAATCATTATAGGGCCATTACATTCTGCTGTGAAATTGAAGCATGAAGGGGGGGAGGGTATGGGAAAGGTTGCGATCAGGAAAGCCAGCAGATGCGCCCACACTGTCCTGTTTTAGAGGCGCGTCAGTAAATACGGAGTAAACCTCACATGAAGCTGTGGAATGGACAGGAATGATGGGCCTTTAATGCAAGGGGCAGCAGAATGGGCTATGATTTGGAGAAGAGAGGTCAGAGGCGCAAGCAAATGTGGGAGGGCGGGGAATAACACGTAGGTGAGTATCCTTCGTGTATGAGAAGGGGCAGGCACCTTTTGTAAAGGGATATAAGGAAATTAGAGGATGACTTATGAAGCGTGTTTGCAATGGCTCAGTAATTAGGATTACTGAAGCATCTCCTGCAGAATCGGTGTTAGGGCAGAACGGTATTGGGTTGAAAAACGAAGATAACTTGTACACATGATGTATTCTCTCGAAGAGAGAGTGGCATCACATTGGATTCAACTTCAAGGCTCACCTGGGGGGACGATTCGGAAGGCTCCAGTGGAGATACGGATCGCCTCGTTTTGTATGGGATCCAACAGATGCAGTAGAATAGGGGAGGCCTGACCATATACCACACAGCCATAGTCAAGCTTCGATCGAAACTAGGGCGATATATAAGACGTAAAAGGGACTTGCGATCAGCACCGCAAGATTTTGAGGCGAGATTGAACGTAATACGTCAAGCGCGCTATGATAAGTTGTTTTCAGGTGTTTAATTATATGCGGTGCATATGTTAACATGTCATTTGTTGGGATGTTTCTGAAATATTACGCTCGTGAAGAAATTATAAGGAATATGTCGAACGGCATATATAGGTTAGGTTCGGGCTGAAAAGGTGGGCCAGTTCTTGCGATTCCCTTTTTTTCTTAAAAAACTTGCTGAAGGTTTGTGGGAGAAAATGGAGCTGGGAGGCTAGGCGCATTTGTGGAAATATATTCAATAGGCTAGTTGAAGTTGCCGTTCAAGAAAGGCAGCCTGGCACCGGCTATTATAGGATGGCAGAGGTCTTGCGACATAGAGAGAAAAAATTGACCAGTCGCGGAATAGGGTAACAATATCATTAAATGGCCGAGAGCCAAATAGTGTACACTTAAAACACTAACGCTGAGAAGCAGCCATCCAGAGTAAAGTGGCGTGAACATGAATATAGAAGAGCAACCGAACTAGGATATGATCTGTGTACAAAGGGCAAATTGATGAAATAAGTAGTTGTTCTCGCACATAGTTAAAGAATCAAGCAGTGTGTTTCTGGGCAAAGGTTCTACCACTTTGGCATATTGATCTTCCGTAAACGAAATTAGTTAATGCAAAGAAAAGACTACCTAATTTATTGAAAATTTAACGGTGGACAATTTACAATTCATAAAAAGTTTGAACGTGATCAAGTAAGATCAGACAAACTTAAAAATTTCACAAAAAAGAACTGCATAAAAATTGGAAGTTTGAGAAAGCTTGACGGCTCTCCAGAAGAGACAGGGAGTAAGCGGCCAGATAAACCATTTTCTTCATTAATTTATGCGAGTTTCTAGTTCAATATTTTTAATTTTTCTTTGGTGTGCTGTCCCCCCCACTTGCGATCTTTTCTAGGTTTGGGAATAGGAATTTGATTACAAAGGCTGTAGTCCAAATAGATGGAAAAGAAGATTCGATCGGGCAGAATTCTGTATATAAATCCAGGGCAAAAATGGCTGGGCGCGCGAAGGATGGATAGACGGAGGGCATCGATGACGAAATCATGTCTGGAGCCAAGGGCACGCAGTCCAGTTTGATAGCTCTGCAAGTGTACAAAAGACGGTTGTAGGTATTTCTTCGCCGCTTTTGCGTTCTGTTGAAAAGTCTGTATGCTGTGTCATTGCTCAGTATTTTTGAAAGGCCTTGCAATGTAGCGGAAATGAACTCGAATGGGCTAGGCAAAGCTATACACGTTAACGGCATCCGCTAGGCAACCGGCAGGAGCGGAGATCGTATCAGTTATATCAGGGCGCCATCATACGGAAGGACTGTGGGTGAGGAGATTTTGGAGGCGACGAGATTTTTCTGTGTAAGCTTCCACAGCTAAAATGGAAGAGGAAGTTGGTGAGTTAAGGCAGTCGATATGTAAGTCGAAAATATTGTTTAGCGCGTTTGACGATTAATTCGCGGAGATCTTCTCGCGGCGGCTGCTTTAAAAATAATCCATGTTTGGGGTGGTACGGGTCTTTTTGTAATGGCCTGTAAGTCTTGCTCTCCTCGTTGGCTTGTGCGGGCGATTGCTTGGGACCACCAAGGGGCTGGCCGACCGCCCGCTTGAGGAAGTACTAGCGGGATGGCAGGGAAGCTTCCGCTGCGCCGAGAATGACGAACTTCTGGAGAAGCCAAAAGGGGCATCATCAACAGTCAGAAATCGGTTATGACAGGAGAAAGAATGATAGCTTTGCCTGATAAAAAAGGAGCCGCACTCGGCTCGATCATAACGCCAGATGGAGTTTGGGGTTTTTGTAATTGGGGCTTGGAAGCAAGTGCCATTAAAGTTTAATTTGGGTAGTGACACTCGCCAATAAAATAATCAAAGGCGGGACCAGGTAAAGCGATCGAAAGGGAATGGGAGCAAAAAGGAAATATCAATACAAGAAGTAAGTGTTGTATCTCTAAAGTTCATCAAATATAGGGGAGTCGCTGTGTTAAGGGCATCCCAGGCGAAAAGGGGGTTAGTGAGATCTATAAGATCAATTGGACTTAGATGAAGTGACAGAGTCAGGCCCACAGTGGGTGGCGGAGATTAAAGTCACCTAGGACCTAGTATAACAACCGAGTAGGGAGCTGTTTAAAAAGATCAGGCTAAGGTCGACCTTAGTAATATTCACTACTCGTAAGGGCTAAGTAGGAATTGAATCATATATTGTAATGTCGATGGCAAGTGAATTCTTGCCGCTAGCTAGCATGAAGTTGGTTGGAGATTGACTGGGAATAGGGAATAGTTTGTGAATGAGTAATTCGGCTGGGCCGCCTCCCCTTCATTGTCACCTCTTCTATAGAGGTGTTTACGGCGATTTATATTCAGATGGTTTGAAAGAAGTCACGATGACATAGTCGATGTTCCTGCAAAACATATACACTCTTGGTGTACATATTTTATTAGTTGAAGGCAAGTTCTATCGAAAATTAGAGTAATAGCCACGAGAATTCCATTGAAGGAAAGTAGTCATGATGAGTTTTGAATATTATGATGGTGGTCTATTAGAGACGCTTAATTGTCTCTATGTGATGGGGGTAATGTTGGAACGGTGGTTGGCAGATTGAGTGGAAGGGTGAGACGTGGGTCTGGCGAGGAGGGGGAACAAAACCTGGGGGTAAAGAGTAGTGCATAACACGCAGATATTTAGTTTGTTAGGTTGTATGACCTCTTTTAGGGGGGAGTTTTCAGATTATTTTGTGAAAGAGCTTCACCATAATGCGAGATAAGTTGAATTCAATCGAATCCAACGTTATGTGGGTTTTGTTGGTTAATAGAAGAGCATATCGTATGCTATAATTTATTAGTGAGGCGTTATCAAGTAATCCGCTTGGCAAGGCAGTATTCAGAAAAGTAAGGGAGGGACATAGAGTTGTTTTCCCATGGAAATGGGAAGGAAGGTGTAACCGCGGGAGGGTATTGTCTTTTTGAGAATGTGTTGGGGTTATGAAATTGATTTCCAGTATGGGATTCGATGAATTGCAAGGTCTGATTCTGGAGAAATTTCCAGTACTTTATCATAGCGGGTGATTTTGAGAAAATTAGGGTGCAGTTTGATTAGGAGAATGGGATTTCTGGGTCTATCTTCTGCCTACAACAGACGGCCAGAAACGCTATAAGAGCGTTTGCAACATTTTTATTTTTTTTTTTTTTACGTTGAACAGTTTTCCATTACCCTTCTCAGAAGTGCAGGATGCAATTAGAAGAGAAATGAGGTCATCGCACGCAAGCTCCAATTTGGGAGCTGTTATCCCAATTCATTCTTTCCTAGGGTATAGAATCGCCTTAGAGAGTGCTGTATATAAGGAAAATCTGCGGGGAGAAAGAGTTATAGGTAAGATTATGCAGAAGAGCTAGAACTGTCTTGTAGACTATTAGATGGTTGGTTGGTGGGTTTGTTCAATAAAAGCTGGGATTGTTTGGGTACATGTCTTTTGAAGCCTTTGCTTTTGTCTCAGAAGTAGACTTATAAAAGAGATCTGGCTTGCCTGAGTTGCTTTTTTACATCTGGGGTTATGTGTTTTTGTTTAAAAATTCGGTTGCTCTTATTTAACGAATAATCTTTAACATGGGGACTATTCTTTTCTGTGTGTTTTTAAACATCTTTTCCAGGGATTTTAGTAATAGTGGGAGAGCGAATTAAGGGACAAAGAAACCGTCCTCTTGCATAAGTTTGGTGAAGCAATTTGGTGAGTATGGGACAGTGTGTCTTGGCAGGAAATGTTTTCCAAATTTTGTATTGGATGAGCCAGCTTAGTTTCATTGCTAGTTTGTTGAGAGTTAATACTCGGGATAGGCTTGTTGATAGCTTTTTGGACGGGAGATTGAATCAAGGGCTACTATTTTGTACTATTTGAGATGTTGATAGTGTGGGCAGTAGCAGGTAGACAGGTTGCAAGTAGGCATGCCTTGAGTTCAATGGAATTTAGAGAGGAGTTCTATTAGGATACGTTGTGTTGGCTGATTAACACGCGAGGCGTGTGGGGCAGGCTGTAATTGATGGCGTAAGTTGATTTGAATTTGTTCTGATAATTTCGCTTGAGCTCTCTGGGCGTATAGCATCTCTCCTGCTCAATTTATGTATGGTAGGTAAAAAAAAAAAAAAAAAACAAACATAGCTCTAAAACGGCTCCTGTTCAAAGCAGGTAAGACGTACCCCGGCATTTGAAAGAGAAGCATGTGGGGTCGCTTTACAGTTTCTATCATTAGGGTATTTTCACAAGAGTGTAAATAATATCTGCGCGCGCAAATTGGGGCATATGTCATCCGTCGCTCTAATGCAGTATTTTCGGGGATCACCAAACGCCGTTGACATTTGAATGAGCAACGTCCTGGGTGCGAGGATAACGTGCGAACAGCTTTGACTTGTGAACTATATTTTGACCTTTGTAGGTGGATAATGGGGTTTAAAAGTTCAGCAGTAAACAGGGATTTGGTTTGTCAGGAGTTTCCGTGCGGCGAGGGGGAAACTCTATAAACAGTTTGTTACGTGAAAAATCTTTCTGTTGGCAGTTCTTCGGCAATAAATGAGGCAGCTTGTATCTTCGATTTTTCTGTTCATTTTGCTTGTGTGGGGTTTTGTTATTGTTCCAGGCTATCTATCATTGACTATGTTTAACAATAAGTATCTAAGTTTCCACTGCCGCAGCATTTTATCTATCTGCATCTTCTCAGGTATAGTAGAAAATTGTAGAGGAGATGATTATGGGGTCGAGAGAGCGTTCAAGCGTAGGCTCATGATGACAGTAATAGAGAAGCTTTGATTTCGGTAGGCAGCTTTTAGGCGAGAATGTAGCATCACATGCATTAGGATAACCTCACAGTCCAATTTGACTTGGAGGGTCTTTTCAATACAACGCGAGGCTAGGACTCATTTCAAGAGGTTGCGCCTTAGCTGATGCAAGCTAATGGTTAAGATGCTCAGTAAAGAGCTTTGGAGGTTATGACGTCGGCAATGTGGAATACTCTGGAATGATATTGTCGCCTGCTGAAGAGACAATTAGGTATTCAGTTAGACAGCAAATCACGCTTTGGATTGAGGGGAGTAGTCATGCACATATTATTTTATGGATATAATATATTTCCGAAGAGAGACAGATACTCTATCGCTGGGATCGGTAAAGATCTTTAGCCCGGGTAAAAGCAACACTTTGAGACGGAATGCTCTCGGTGCTTCTTGGCGCAGTTTGGGGTCGGAGTATCTTAATCGTGCTAATGAGAATTGGTGTTCGGTGAGTTTGGCTGGTGAGCGAGCGATCCAGAGATGAATCTTTGCGAAAGACCTTTATACTCAGTGCTCGTTATTTGAAAAAATGTAAGACTATATTGTTCCTTGTTAAAACACCCTTGTACATTAGAGGTACCACGGAGGTTTTCATATCTTTTAGACCCAGTAAGTATTAACTCCATTTAAAATCCATAGTAGGCAGACCATATTTTAGTGGATAAGGTCATGAGTAGGAGGCTGGGTACCTGGACAGAATGGTAATTGTTGTTGATTTGATAACTTGATTTAATAACGTTATTGTCATTTAAATGCCTTTTGCCATAAAAATTTTTACAACAACTTCGTCTTCATGGTGAAGCGCATAACATAAAGCAAAGTTGAGACATAAACGTATAACAGTGATGGGACTGGAAAGGGCATTATATTCATAAGGAAGAGTAATCCTTCTCTTCAAGCACGGTCACAGTGCGGGCTGGGGGGCGGATCTTGGCCTCGGAAGATTCCTCGCCGAAACTTTGCGTGGGATGGGGCGCACCGGCGCGTACCACACCGTCGGCACCTAAAGCTTCAGCGTTAAATAGTTCGTGGTGTATGTG
The DNA here is from genome assembly GCA_015478945.1 of Trachelipus rathkii. NCBI lineage: Eukaryota > Metazoa > Arthropoda > Malacostraca > Isopoda > Trachelipodidae > Trachelipus > Trachelipus rathkii. Next base: position 12,088 of record JABUQX010045590.1, read on the forward strand.
GGCTGAGATTATACACACATGTGGGCAGAAACATGCCTTCCTGAGTGGTTAGTGCAAAGGTTCGGGTTCGCCTACAATTGGCGGCCCGGTAAGAGGTGAGCTTAAATGACCGTTTTTTCAAGCGGTACCCTCATCCCACGGGGAGGAAGTGTTGGGTGAACTAAAAACCCATGCAGAAAGAGGAAATCGGATAGCCTGTGGGGCTGTGGTGGGAAAAAGGGAGGGCAACCCCATTCTCCAATCAAACTGCCCAATTTCCCAAAATCACCCGCATGATGAAGTGCTGGAAAATTCTCCAGAATCAGACCTTGCAATTCTTCGAATCCCATATCGAAAGGAAATCGATGTCGTAACCCCAACACATTCTCAAAAGAGACAATACCCTTCCGGTTACACCCTTCCTTCCCCATTTCCATGGAAACAACTCTATGTCCCTCCCACATTTCTGAATCTGCTTGCCAAGCGGATACTGAACTCGGGGCTCTCAGCTAGTAAATATGAGGCATTACGAATGTCTTCTATTAACCAACCAAAACGCCACATAAGCAAGTTGGATTTGGTTGAATTCAGCTTATCTCGCATTCATGGTGAAGCTCTTTCACCAAATACATCTGAAAACTCCCTCCCCCTAAAGAGGTCATACAACATAAATCTCTGGTGTATGACTACTCTTAACCCCCAGGTTTTGTTGCCCCTCCTCGCCGAGGCCCACGTCTCAACCTTCCCTCTTCAATCTGAACCGTAGGTCCAGCCTCGAACATTACTCCCAGTCACATAGAGACAATTGTCTCTATATGACTGGACCACATAATAATCATAACTGCATGCAGACTACTTTCCTTCAATGGAATGTCGTGGCTATTACTCAAAATTTTGAAGAACCTTTTCAACTAATAAACATATGTACACTAAAGTGTATATGTTTGCAGGAAGCTCACTATGTCATCGTGACTTCTATCAACCATCTGAATATAAATCGCCGTAAACTTCTATAGAAAGAGGTGACAATGATGGGAGGGGAGGATGATCTCATTCAGCAATCTATCCGCCTATTCCCATGTCCCTCTCGACAAACGCAACGGGCATGGCAGTCACAAGAATTCACTTGTCTATCTGACATTAGCTATATGTTCAATCTAAACTTAAGGCTCGCGAGTAGTGAATTAGCTAAGTCGACTTAGCTGATGCTTTTAAAAAGCTGCCGGCACTCCGGTTGTTATACTGAGGTGACTTTAACGCTCCGCCACCCGCACAGGGGTGAGCTCTGTCACTTGCATGCTAAAGTCCAAGATCTAATAGATCTCCAAACACACGCCCTTTCCTGGGATGTCCTTAACACAAGGAGTCCGCTACATATGAACGTTAGATACACACACTTCTTCTAGTATTGATATTTCCTTTTGGGGGCTCCATTCCTTAATGGATCGCTTTACCTGGTCCCGCTTGATTATTTATTCGGCAGTGATCATTAGCCAAATAGCTTTAAATGAGTTTGTTCCAAGCCCAATGCAAAAACCCAACTCGGCAGCTAAGGGTTAATGATCGAGCGGAGTGGCTCCTTTTTATCTAGGCCACAGCATATCGCCTCGCTTCTCGTTTCAAATAAACCGATTTCCGACTGTTGAGGATGCCTTTTGCTTCTTCCCAGAAAAGTCGTCATCTCGGGCAGGCGGAAGCTTGCATCCCGCAGTCTTCCTCAGGCAGGCGTTCGGCAGCCCCTTGGTGGTCCCAAGAGAGCGCACAAACCAACCGAGAGAAGAAGAAACTCTACAGCAAATCAAAATAGACCCCCGTACCCACCCAACTGATATTTTTAAAGCACGCGCAGAGAGATCTCAGGCGAATTAATGCGTCCAACGCGTAAACCAATATTTATTTCGAACTTAGCATTATCTGACTGTTAACTCCACAACTCTCCGACTTCCTTTAGTGTGAAAGGCTACAGCAGAAATATGCGCGTCGGGCTCAATAACTCGCTCACGCCACATCCTCCGTTGAGGGGCCTGATATAACTGATACGAGCTCCACTCCTGCGGTTGTAGCGGATGCGTTAGAGTTATAGCTTTGCTAGCCATTCGAGTTCATTCCGCTACACTGAAGCGCTTCAAAAACTGAGAAACTGACACAGGGCAAAGTTAACATTATCTACGCAGGACTTTTCAAGCAGGGAAAGGGGAAGATCATACCTACAAGCGTCTTTTACACTTGCAGAGTATGCAAACTGATTGGGGCGAAATATCAAAAAGACGTGCCCTTGTCCATAACATGATTTCGTACACTGCTGCCGTCGTATCCATCTTCGGCGTCAGCATTTTTGCTGATTTATATATAACAGAATCTGGATCGAATCTTCTTTCCATCTATTTGGACTAACCCGCTTTTGTAATTCCTATTCCCAAACCTGGAAAAGATCCGAAGTTGGCAGACAACCAAAGACAAATTTCGCTGAAGCTGACCTGTCACGCCTGTAAATTAATGGAGAAAATGGTTTCTGGCCGCTACTACCCTTTCTGGGAGAGCCGTCAAATAGCTTTCTCAAAAAGCTTCCAAATTTGGTTTCCGGGCAAAAATCGTTCGATCTGCGCCCGCATTGGTAAAATAACTAGACCATGAATTCCGGAAGGGCCTTCTCAACTGGTGGGATGGTTCTTGGGTATCTTTTTTGACCTTGAAAAAGGTTTAGCGACACAACATGGAGAACTGGGATTCTCCTTAAACTCTCCATCGCTTGGTTTCCGGCGGCACAACTCTCTCTTTCTAATCAAATGCCTTTAGTTCAGGCAGAGATCTGTCCAGGTTCCGTGGCTCTTCTAATCTGTCACCCACTTTACTCTGGATAGAAGGTGTTTCGCATGGGGGGGGGGGGGGTAGTGTTTAATGTACTACTAATTTGGGCTCTCGGTATTTAATGATATTGGTTTTTTACCCTGTCTAATTCCAGCGAAGGTCAATTTTTCTGGCGTCTATGTCGATGACCTTAGCATTATACATAGGCCGGTGGCCAGGACTGCCCTTTCTCGAGAACAGGCAACTTCAACTAGCTATTGAAAATATTCAATAATGGGGCTAGGCTCCCATATTTCTCGTCGCACCATAAACACTCACCGTGCTTTTTAAAGAAAAAAAGGGAAGCGAAGAACTTGCCACTTTCTTCCAGCAACCTAAACCTACCTTATATGGTTCGCCTATTCCTGTACTTCAGCAGGTCACATTTTCTAGGACTCCTCCCAGAATCGACGCACTTAACATATGCCTCCACATATAAACACCCTCGCAAACAAATTGTGCATCGGGCAGCGATTGAATGTATACGTCATCTCGCCTCAAATGCTTGGGGTGCATGCTAACCGCAAGTAGCTTTTACGTCTATATATCGCCTAGTTCGATGCGAAAAAGCTTGAGGCATGGCTGTGTAAGTATATATGGTCAGGCCTCCCCTACTCTACTGCCTCTGTTGGATCCCATACAAAACGAAGGCGATCGCGTAATCTCCACTGGAGCCTTCCGATCGTCCCGCCGGGTAAGCCTTGAAGTTGAAGGCGCAATGTGATCCCATCATTGTGTAGCAAGTTATCTAGCGTTTTCAAAACCGCCAATACGCATCTGGCCCTGACACCGATTCTGGCAGGAAGTGCCTCAAAATCCAATACTGCCATTTGGGGCGAACATGGTTCATAACATAATTAATTTGCCTATATCCCTTTAGCAAAAGGTGGGCTGGCCTTCTCATACGAAATGAAGGAATACACACGCTTGGTTATTCCCGCTCCCACCATTTGCTTGCTCTGACCTCTCTCTCCAAATCAAGGCACACCTGGCTGCCTTGTTAAAGGCATCATTCCTGTCTCATTCGGCACAGTTCATGATGGAGTTTAGCTTCCAGAATTACCGACGCTCTAAAACCGGGAAGCAGTGTGGCGGCATCTGCTGTCTTTACCCTAGACGCACAACCTTTCCAAATATCCCCGCCCTCATGCTTCAAATTTTCACAACAAAGAATTAATGGCTATAATGATTGCGCTTCTCGAATTCTAATCCTTAACCATGATCAATCTTATGTCATTTATTCACATTCGCCTCAAGCGCGCTAACTAGCGCTTCGCCCTTTTATTCTAAAACAGATGGTATCTGCTGTGGCAGCAATTTCTTCGGCTGCTCCATTCCCGCAAGAAACAAGTTATTTTATGTTGGGACCCCCCTCTCATGTAGGGTAACTGGCAATGAAATCGCTGACAGAGAGGCCAAAATGGCCAGCCTCCTCCTTTCACGAGTTGTTCCAGGTAGGCCTACGGATGCCCATTACGACAAGGCTATAGCCTCCCATCACCGATTACTATCGCTGCTCATCGCCGACAAGGTTTCGATCTTATTGGGGCAGAGCGGCTGGACTGAATGACAGAGAGGAGGGCGAAACTTAGAATTATAAAGGGCGATCATCGGGGAGTGGTCTTTCTCCCAACAGACGAAAAAGCTTACACGAGGTGATACCCTGCACGCCTCCGTATTGGCGACACCAATATCACTCACTAGTCACTATATGTTAGAACCCCGCTCCCATTTGCAAATTTTGTGGAAGTCATACCGCCCGCAATCTGTTCGCCATATCTTCATTGATTGTTGCCAACTGAACCCTATTCGCCGTCCAGTACATTTTCCTACTTTACGATGCCATAACACCTTCCAAAAGATTATCCGCATATCATATCCGAACTCTTCCCACTTTAGTAGTTAACTCTATTTTCTTGTTTTCTACAAGAAGTGAATATTCTTTGGCATAATTTGTATTTTGTTACGTAATACTAGTACTTTATAATGCAAGGATGTACTTTTTTAGTTTTGTTTATTTTAATTGACTGAATATTCATTTCTTTATTAAAATCTTCTTTTGACGTTTGTAATATGTATGCTGTCAGGGGCCGCCCATGGTGTTGATTTTTCAACCAGTGTGGGACCAGCTTTGTGAGCCGTTGTGGGTCCTGTACATTGACAAAAAGAAAAAGAATATATATAGTTATATATATATATATATATATATTATATATATATAACAATATATATATATATATTATATTATAGGTATAGATATATATATTATATTATATATATAATATTTTTTTTTTTTTTTTTGAGTCCGTGTACAGGACCCACCACGGCTCACAAAGCGGCCATACTGGGTTGAAAAATCAACACCATGGGCGGGTCCTGGATCTTACATATTTTAAACGTCAAAAAAGATTTAAATAGAGAAACGAATATTCAGTCACTTAAAATAAACAAAACTAAACAAAAGTGTATCCTTGCAGTATATAGTAGTCCTAATATAGCATAACAAAATCAAATATTATAGGAGAATATTCACTTTCTTGTAGAAACATAGAAAATAACCCATTAGCTAGAGCTAAAGGGGAAAGATGCGGATAAGATATGGGATAATCTTTTGAAGGTTTATGATCGTAAGTGAGGCAGGCGGGGGAAAAAGTAACGGCGGCAATATGAGTCCAGCTAGGGAACAAATCAATGAAGATATTGTGGCGAACAGATTGCGGGGTATGTCTTCGACAAAATTTGCAAATGGAAGGGGGGTTCCGTACATAAATAAGTGATGTGAGTGATTTAGTTGGCGCAATACGGAGGCGTGGCAAGTATCTAGGCCTCGTGGAAGCGTTTTGCGTCGTGGGAGGATGAACACTTCCCCGATGATCGGACTTTATATTTAAAACTTTCGGCTCGCCTCTGTCAATATCGTCCACCGCTCTTCCAATAGACGAAACCTTGTCGAGAAAGCAGGATAGTACATCGGTTGATGGGAGGTAGCGCTTGTCGATGAGCATCCGGAGTAACCTGGAACTAACTGCGCAATAGAAATGAAGAGGTGTGCCATTTTGGCCTCTCTGTAGGCGATTTCATTGCCAGTTATACTCCCTACAGTGGAAGGGTCCAACATAAATAATTTGTTTCTTGCGGGATATGGACAGCCCGAAGAATATTGCTGCAGCAGGTCACGATACCATTGTAATTTTAGAATAAGGGTTTTATGCGCTTGTAGCGCGCTGAGCGATTCTGAATAAATGAGCATATGAGATCTGATCTGGTTAAGGATAAGAATTCGAGTAAATGCGCAATGCATTATACGGCCATTAATTTGCTGTATAAATTGAGCATGAGGTGGGGGGGGGGCAGGGAGGGTATGGAAAGGTTGGCGATCAGGAAAGATCAGCAGATGCGCCACACTGTTCGCCGTTTTAGAGCCGCAGTAAATAGCTGGGGTGAACTCATGCATTTGAACTGTGAATGAGACAAGAATGATGGCTTTAACAGGGCAGCAGAATGGCTTGATTTGGAGAGAGAGGTCAGAGGCAAGCAAATGGTGGGAGCGGGGAACAACCAAGGTGTGTATCCTTCATCGTATGGAAAGGCAGCACTTTTTGTAAAGGGATATTAAGGAAATTAAGGATGTTATGAAATGTTTGTGTTCGCAAATGGCCAGTAATTAAGATTCGAGGCACCTCCTGCAGAATCGGTGTCAGATCAGACGGTATTGGGGTTTGAAAGCCAAGATAACTTGCAGGATAACTTGTTCACATGATGTATTCTCTTCGAAGAGAGAGTGTCCCAAACCCAATTCACATTTGCTTCAAAGCTTCAAGGCTTACAGCCGAGGGGAACGATCGGCAAAGGCTCGCAGCGGGGGTGGAGTAGCGGATCGCCTCCGTTTTGTCATGGGATCCAACAGATGCAGTAGAGTAGTGGGAAGGCGCTGAACCATATACATACTAAGGCAGGCGCATAGTCAAGCTTCGATGCGAAGCTAGGGCGATAATAGACGTAAAAGGGAGGCTTGCGATTGCAGGCACCCCAAGATTTTGAGGCGAGATGCCGTAATAGGTCAAGAGCGCGATGACAGGTTGTTTTTAGGTATTTAATATGCGTGCATATGTTAAGTGGTCGTCTAAGGATGAAGGCCTAGAAATTTGACCTGTGAAATAACAGGAATGGGGGCGAACCATATAATGGTTAGTTCGCTGGGAAGAGGTGGCAAGTTCTTTCGATTCCCTTTTTCTTGAAAAGCACTGGCTGAGGTTTGGTGGGAGAAAAATGGAAGCATGGGAGTTACCATGCCCATTGTAGAAATATTCTCAATAAGCTACGTTGAAGTTGCGCGTTTCGAGAAAAGGCAGCTTGGCAAGCCGGCTATATAACAGCAAGGTGCATCGCACATAGAGAGAAAAAATTAACGCGTCGCTGGGATTAGAAGTAAGCAATGTTCATTGAAATTCCAAGATCACCCACCCACCCCGCAGAAAGTATAGCATTCTTAGAAGCATACCCTGCGGAAACGCCTTCATCCAGAGTAAAGTGGCGTGACAGAATAAGAAGAGGGCACCAGAACTTGGATGGATACTGTTTGATGCAAAAGAGCATTTTAATGAAAAGAGGAGAGTTGTCCGCGAAAGCGCGAGGCGAATGGAGTTTAACGGAGAAATTCCCAGTTCTCCGCGTTGTATCATAAGCTTTTTCAAGGTCAAAGAGGACACCAAGAACCATGCCACCAGTTGAGAAGGCTTCCCGGATGTCATGCTAAGTTTAATAGCAGGGGTCGCGCGGTCGATGACGATTTTTTGGGGCGAAAAGCCACCTGGAAGTTGAAGGCTTGGGCGACTATCGCAAGAACAGGGAGAAAGGCGGCCTGAAACCATTTTCACCATTAATTCACAGGTATGGCAGGTCAGTGAAATTGGTCTTTGGTTATCCACCAGCTTCGGATCTTTCCTCTTTGGTTATTCACCAGCTTCGGATCTTTCCCAGGTTTGGGGATAGGTATATACAAAAGGCTGTATGTGCGCAAATAGATGAAAAGAGGTTCGATCCGATTACTGTATATAGAATAAGCAGCAAAAATGCTGATCGGAGATGTAATATTGACGGAGCATGATATACGAATCATGTCTGGACCAAAGAGCACCGTCTTTGCACCGCCAGTGCAGTTTTGTGACTCCTGCAAGTGTAAAAGACGGTTGTAGGAATAATTTCCGCCTTTCGCTGTTTGAAAAGTCTGGCAGTCTGTGTCAGTTCATCAGTTTTTGAAAAGGCTTCAGTGTAGCGGAATGAACTCGAAATGGTTAGAAAAGCTATAACCTAACGCATTCGCTACACCACCGCAGGAGCGGAGATCGTATCAGGCTATATCAGGCCCATAACGGAGGACTGTGGGTGAGGAGTTAGAGGCGACGAAGATATTTTCTTGTGAAGGCTTTCCAAAACTAAAGGAAGGGGAGTCTTGGAGTTAAGCAGTCGATATGTATAGATTGCGAAAATAATGTTTACGCGTTTGACGATTAATTCGGCCGAGATCTCGCTGCGGCTGCTTTATAAATAATCATGTTTGGGGTGGTGCGGTCCTTTTGTATTGGCTGTAGAGTTTCTTCTTCTCTTGCGGGTTGGCTTGTGCGCACTCTTGGGAGCACCAAGGGGTTGCCGACCGCCTGCCTGAGGAAGACTGCGGGATTCAAAAGCTTCCGCTGCAGAGATGACTACTTTCTGGAAGTAAGCAAAAGGGCATGCATTGCAACAGTCGGAAATGCGTTTATTGAAAGGAGAAAAGGGATAGCTGTGGCCTGATAAAAAGGAGCCGACTCCGCTCGATCATAACGCGGCAGCTGGAGTTGGGTTTTTGCATTTGGCTTGGAACAAGCTCCTTTAATGCTATTGGTATGATGTCGCTGCCGAAGTAAATAATCAAAAGGCGGGACCGGTAAAACGATGCGCATAGGGAATGGAAGCAATAAGGAAATATCGATACAAGAAGAAGTGTGTGATCTAAACGTTCATAGGTGGGGAGTCCTGTGTTAAGGCATCCCAGGGAAAAGGGGTTAGGAGATCTAATAAG
>JABUQX010045591.1:0-7500 GCA_015478945.1 Trachelipus rathkii
CTTTGTGCATTATTTCTTAGTTCAGTTGATGCTATTTTCCTTATTAATGTGGAAACTTTATTATGTTAGCCTACTTTCGCTGGTCTATATTAAAATAAAATTGTGATAAATTTTTGCTAAAAATGTTATATGTATAGTGTAAGATTAACTGTTAAATATTTAGAGTTGATGCTTGAAAAAGTTAAGATTAGGTTACGTTTGCTTACCATGTTAGTTGCTTTATTGGTTTAAGTGTGAACTTTGTTAATGTTAACAGGTTTTTCGTGCTTAAGTTATGTTTATGTTTGTCTTTGGGCATTATTTCTTAGTTTAGATGATGCTTAGTGTTAGCTTTTTAATGTGAAAACTTTATTATGTTTATAATTATTATCGTATCAGTATGATAATTAACCAAGTTGTGATAAATTTTTGTAACATGTTACTATGTTAGTGTAAGATAACGTTAATATGTTAGAGATACGTGACAAACAAGAATCTAATGTATTGCGTAATGTTTCGGAAAACGAACCAAACAAGAATTCATAGGTATTGCGTCATATTCGAAAAGTGGGTGGAGTTATGAACAATTTCACGACTTGTATCTAACTCTAGGGAAACAGGAACCACATCAGCTTCGTACATGTTCCGTTCTGTATGACTTTTGTTAGTACTTTAGTGTTTTAAGTAATGAAAACTTTGTAATGTTAGCATTTTATTAGATCATAAGGTATGTTAGGTTTTTCATTGTGCGTTTATATTCCTAGTTCAGGATATGATATGTAGCTTTATTGATGTGAAAAACTTTGGTACATCAGCATATATTTAAAGTTTAGTAATTTGAATAAAATTTAGAAAATGTTACTATGTTTAATGTAAAGTCATAGCAAATGTTCTCAACATATTTGAAGAAAAAAAGTAGTGAATATGTCGGGCTGTAAGCACGTCAGTTACTTTCCTGTTGCCAAGTATTGTATTTTATTAGGTTTGATGTTATACTTATATCTTGCATCAGTTATATGTTACTTTATTGATGTAAAACTTTGTTATTTACTTTACTGTTTTAGTTATGTAAAAATGTTAAATTTTTTAAGTTTTTATAAACATAAAAAGAAAAATTTTTAGTAAAAACAAAAAGTTTTAAGAAATAAAGTTAAAAATTAAAAGTTTTTAAAAAAAACACCAAAAAACTAAAAAGTTGTAAAGAAATAAATTAAAAATAGCTAAAAGTTTTTTAAAATTTAAAATATCCTAAATAAAAGTAAAAATAAATAAAAGTTATTTAATACAAACGACAGTAGATCTCAATTGCAACGTTTTTAATCTTTTTCTATTACTTTACTGTTGTTAAGTATTGAACCTTTGTTAATGTATTGTTATTCGTGTTAAGGTATTTAGGATTATGCTTTATACATTAATCATTTTACATCAGGTTTTTATGAGCTTATTGATTGAAAACTTGTGTATGTCAGCAATATTCGAGTTAGTATAAAAAAAGAATCATATTTTGATATGATATGTTTATCCAAATGATACTCGAAATATGACATTTATCAATAGAGATCAATAGATCAATACCCAATAGATCAGGGTTGGGGAGTTTAGGTTGGTTTGATTTACTGATCATGATTACCGTTTTAGGGTATGTAAAAACACAATGTTTTTACGTTATAAACATAAAAAGAATAAAAATTTTAGTAAAAACAAAAAGTTTTAAAAGAAATAAAGTTAAAAAAATTAAAAGTTTTTTAAAAAAAAAAAAAACAGAAACTTGAAATGTTTAAAGAAATAAATTTACAAAATAGAAAATTTGTGAAATTTAAAAGTTTTAAAGAAATTAAAGTTAAAAAATAATAAAAAGTTTTTAAAACAAAAAAAAAAAAAATGTGAAATGTTCAACTTTATATGTTTTGCTAGTTACTTCACTGTTGTTTACGTATTGAACTTTGTTTAATGTTATGTTATTCAGTGTTTAAGTCATGTTAGGTTTTCGGGTATGTTATCTTGTTCAGGGGACTATGATATTAGCTTTGTTAAGCTTAAAAACTTGACTTGCATATTAATTCGTTGATCATATGATAATTAGTACGGGATGCAAAATATACAGTGTTAATACGAAAAATGATAATTATATGTTAGAATATTGTTTGAAAAGTACATGAATAGGTTACAGTTTTTGTATGCAACGTAGTACTTTACTGTTGAATGATGGAAACTTTGCTAATGTTAGTGATTTATTCAGGCATACTATGTCGATTGATGTTATACATTACTATTGTTACATAGTTATCATATGTTAGCTTTATTGATGTGCAAACTTTGCTGCGGTAGCGTATTTTCGTTGGTCAGTTTGATAATACAAAATTGTGATAAATTTTGTTAAATTTACTATGTGTTCGTGCAAAAAAATAATAATATATGTTATAGATCATGTTTGGAAAAAGTGTGAAGTAAGTTTTACGTATGTAATGCAAATTTAGTTATGTCGACAGTTTTAAATTGACTTTGTTAATGTTGGACTGCTTATTCATGTATAATGTATGTTAGGTTTGTTGTGTACATTATATTCGTAGGTTCATATGATCCTATGTTTGCGTTATTAATATGAAACTTTGTTACGTTAGAATATATTCATTGATCAGAAATACTGACACAAGGTTGGATAATTTATGTTAAATGTTTACTATGTAATGTAAAAAAACATCAGTGATTATGTAGAAAAGTGTAAGTAGTTACGTTCAGCGCTCCAATGTTAGTTACTTTACAATGTTGTTAAGTATGAAAGCTTTTAATGTTAACGTTTATTCATGTTTAAATGTGTTAGGTTTGTGAATGTACTTTATATAGTTCAGGTGATGCTATGTTGCTTTATTGATGTGAAAACTTTGTTTACGTTAGCATATATTCAATGATCAGTATGAAAATTACACAGGTTATGATAAAATTTTTGTCAAATATTACTATGTTAATGTTAAAAATATCAGATGGATATGTTAGAAAAAGTTTTTAAGTAGTTCCTTCTGCATCAATTTAGTACTGGTCTATTTTGGTTAATATGACTTGTTACTAGCATATTAATAATTGATCATATGATAAATAGACAAGTTATGATAAAATTTTGTTAATTATTACTATGTTAATGTATAAATATCCAGTATTTGTGGTAGGCGAATGGGGGAGTGTGTGTGGTTTATTTACTGACTTTAAGTTAGGTATGTTAAAAACCACAAATTCGTTAAGTTATAAATATGAAAAAGCGTAAAAAATTTAGTATAAAACAAACTGTTTAAAGCAATAAACAAAAAATTAAATAAAAGTTTGTTTATGATATACAGAATATACATGAATCACTAGATCCATAGAATTGGGAAGGCGTGATGGAGGAGAGGTGAAGGAGCGAGGGGAGGAGGCTCAAGAGGCTCCAGAGCCTAGAAGGTGTTTGATTTATATAAAAAACGTTAATTTTAAGTTATAAAACTTAAAAAGAATAAAAAAAGTTTCATTTTGTTTTTTTTAAAAATTTTTTTAAATTTTTTAAAAAATTGTTAAATTTTTAAATTTTTGAGTAAAAGTTTTTAAATTTTAAAAAATTTTTTAATTTTAAAAAAATTTCTTTTGAATTTTTAAAATTTGTTTTTTTTAATTTTTTCTTTAATTTTGTTTTATTGTTTCTGTATCGAGAACATCATAAGAAAGAGTAACAAGTTCGTTGCTCTACGCCCAATATTCATTTTGTGGGTAAAGGTTACCCCCCCTTTGGATTTGGAACGGATATTTAACCCATATATTATATGGGTACTAGATATGAAGGATAAACCGACGTTTCATCGTCTAGTCAATATTTCAAGTTTGGGGTCCCAGAGACCCCATTTAGCTGTGTACTGCTATTTAACCAATATTGATGTGAGTAGCTTGTATATGTATGTGTATACCCGAATTTCACGTATCTAGTAATATTTCAGTTTTAGTGGCGCTGGTCCCCGAATTGATCAAATCACGATCATGTTTTACCCCTGGATACATCTAAGATTACAACCTAAAAAGTGTATATCAAGTTCGCCGTCGTATGTCAAATTTCATGATTTCGGGTGAGTACCCTCATCTGCACCACAGTCATTTTACACCCCAGTCATCTAAGATTACACCTCAGAAGGTGTTATACGATCATCATCTTTGTCAAATTTCAGTTTTGTAGGGCTGGTCCCCGAAATGTCAATCGTCATTTACCCCAACATCTAAGATACACCCTAAAAAGGCTGTTTATCAAGTTTCGTTGTTCTATGTCAATATTTCAGATTTGGCGTGAAGTACCCCGTCGGGGCACCCACACAGTCATTTTAACACCCAGGATCTAAAACATCCTCAGAATTTGTCTTACCGAGTTCATCACTCATTAGGTCAAATTTCAGATTTGTGGGCTGGTCCCCGAATTTGTCAATCGTCATTTTACCCCGTGTATACACCTTAAATACAACCTATAAAAAGTTGTATATCAAGTTTCAGCTTCTACATCAATATTTAATGTTTGGTGTGGGATCCCTTCTGGAGTCCTAGACACCCTATACTGTCTTATAACCATAGATTCAACCTACGAACCCGATAACCCTTATAAGACACCAACTTTGTTTTATACGTCTGTTATTTACCTTACCCATGTAGAATATAATCGATTCAGAAACTGGATCAAAGAAAAACCACGTTTTGAAATAATAATATTAATAATAATAATAATAAGAAAATAATAAACGACGTAAAAATTATAATAAAATTAATAACAAATAATAATTATCTTCATTAATTTTAATAATTGCTAAACTCAGAAGCTGTATTATTGACCGTGTCGGAGTCAGTCGGAGTCGGGTCGAGTTTGGATTCAGAAATGCATATGTTGAGGATGATTTTCAACTCAGATTCGTTTTCCCTCCGGGAAAACGAACCTTCGATGTAATAATAAAAATAATAAATACAAACTAACATAAACAAACATAAACAAAACATAAACAAACATAAACAAACATAGACAAAACCTTCGGTTTTGGTCTGTTGTCGAATGATAGCCCTTCGGCTGATCAATCTCCCCCTAAGCCTAATAATCTCTATTCATTTATATCGAAAAGGGTGGCCGCGGGATGTGTTCCCTTACTACTTGCGAAGCATCCTAAATACTTGGGCTTCTATATCAATAACTATTTGGAAGAAAGTTTGGATATAAAAAGAGCAAGAAACCTCCATATACATATGAATTGCATGAATTCGAACACATTTAATAAAACTGAAGTATGAGTAGTTAAATTGAAATTATGTAAAAAAAAAAAAAAAAGCAGCTTCACACCTTTAAAAATATTTAAAAAAAAAGTTTAAATTTATGTATTTTAACTAAAATCAACATAACCTATACTTAACGTATATATAATGTAATTAATTTTTGTATCTATATTTTTTTATGTTTTTAATTTATTTCGCTTTGTAATGTTAAAAAAAACACGCATCTGGCAGCAAAGAGCGATTTATTCTTTAACGTGGATTTTGTTAAAAAAATTGATTTGAGCTTAACTGGAGGCAGATAATCCACATGAGCCCAAGTGTTTTGGTAAGTTTAATCTTATTTTGTGAAAATATAGATCACTTAATTCTGAAATGATTTTGTACTTGTTAAGATCATACTGTACTCCATTTTATGGAGCAGATTTATGGGTTAATTTAGCTAATAACAATCAATTGATGAAACAATCTGAAACTGGCTCTAACTATGCGATTAAGAGGACCCTTAAAATTTCAATGAGATATAGTAACTATGATGTTTGTAATAGCCTGAGCATGTTATTGTCTAAACATTATTTCAATTATATGAAATTATGCAGTTTCTAGAATGTTTAATATATGATGTAAATTTATAAATAAGAATCGATCTATATTGATTAGAGGTAGACTGATGAGAGATATCGAAACATTATTTCAATCGAAATGCAAAGTTTCAAATATTTTTGAAAATAATTTTGATGTTTTAAAAGCGAGAATATAGTTTGTATAAAGTTAGAAAGTTTATTTGAGATGATTTCTACACAATATTTTTGTTATTTTAGTTTTTGACTTTTAAGTTTTAAGTAAAAAAAAAAAGTGTACTTTTTTACGATAATAAAAAATTAAAGTCTAAAGTCTAATTATCTATCTATCTATCTATCTATCTATCTATCTATCTATCTATCTATCTATCTATCTATCTATCTATCTATCTATCTATCTATCTATCTATCTATTCTATCTTTCTATCTATCTATCTATTCTTCTTTCTTCTTCTTCTTCTTCTTCTTCTTCTTCTTCTTCTTCTTCTTCTTCTTCTTCTTCTTCTCTTCTTCTTCTGCTTTTCTCTTTTTTTCCATATTTTTTCATTTCTTTTTGTCTTTGTCTATTTCTTTTTCTTTTATTTTTTCTTTTTGTTTAAACTTTAAATTGGCTCTCCTCACTTCTGCGGAATTTAAAAAAATAATAAAATGTTAAAAAAATTATATAAAATATTGGAAAACAATTTTTTTTTAATAAACCTCTCCCATCGAAAAAAACCAATGAAAAAATATAACCAAAATATCAATATATTTAATTAAAAATGGTATAAAATTATTACAAAGACAATATGCTTAAGTAAATGCAGGGGTGAAAGTTTGCTTACGATAAGATTACTAATTTGAACAAAAGAAGTTTAATAAAATCCTAATCTTTATTTGTAAATGAAGAATTTAACAATATTTTAAAAAAATTAAAATTAAGGCAAGATCCAATTTGTGCCTATTTCGGGTCATTTTCAGCCCACCAAAAATGAATAAAATTCGAAATTTAGCCGATTTGACTATAAAAACAGCAAAATGAGCTTTTTTGCACTCTAAAACATTGATTTCGTTTTTTGTGTCTGTAGTCATTCTTTCAGAATTTTTCAATTTTCAATTTTCATGTTTTTGACATTCTTCGTAATAGCTTCCAGAAATTTTTTCCGAAAATGACTTCAAACTTGAAATAGCCATAGATTGCAGTATAAAAAATAAACAATGAATACTTTTTCATTTTTTTGAGTTTTGTGCTCAGCGTGTCCAATTTCCAAACCAACTGTTTTTTTAAATTTTGAAATGAAAATACTATAATTTTTTTCTGTTAGAGCGAGTGATAAAATTTCAGGCTTATGTATCAGGGAGATGCACATTTTTACATAGATATTTTTAATAATAGGATTAATTTTGATAAACTTGGAAAAAATTTTCAAAAAAAAAATTTTACAAAATTTTTTTTAAAAAATTTCTTGATATGCTTTTAAAGCTAATTTGGAATTTAAAAGTAGCAGTTGCCGGATTTACAATGCCCTGAATATGTCATCCACTTCCCACGAACAGAAAAAACATTATCGCAATTTTCATTTCAAAATAAAAAAAATGGGTTTGGAAATGACAACGTTTAGCATCAAAAACTCAAAAAATCAAAAAAATACTTCTGTACTATTTTAGGTAATGGACCCTTTTATAGCATCATTCAAAGTTG
>JABUQX010045591.1:12500-30000 GCA_015478945.1 Trachelipus rathkii
TGGGCGAAACTACTCTTAGTCCGCAGGTGGCCTAGAGCTATTAAAATGTTCAGATAAACATATCTCGTTATGAGCCAAAGGGGCGTGGCTAATCGGCAAAGCCAAATGATATAATCTTACCACTACTTTTAATCTACTTGCTAGGAAATGCATCGCAACTAACAATTTCCACACTAATTCAGTTTAAATTATTTCAAAAAAACCCCCCCCCCAATTTAAATACGACTGGAGGAGGACCCAGGTATCTTGTGTTGTGAGCTATTTAAAGTTCGGCGATAGTTCTAGGGAACATAATAGCGAGCGTCCTAAATTATATGATTGAGGTTCCGGTGGCTACAAGTAATAATATTATAATAATATATATAATAAAAGTATATTTCTGACTAAGCATTTATATATATAAATTATTACAACATAATATATATATAGTATATATATTATATATATATAATATAATATATACATATATATATATTATAGTATATATATATATATATATACGAGGTATAAAATTTAAGATATTCTAAGGGCGAAGGCATTTGGGGCATTTGCAAAGCAACCCTCAGCCCTTTAACTTCTTTTTTTACTTTGATAACTTCGCTGCGGAACAAGCATCGGAACTTATTATATCTCAAGAGACTGCAAGAACATTTTTTGGATTTCGTTATACTTCAGGAGAGCTGTAAGCGGACGATCGTATATTTAAGAGGCCCAAAGTTTGAAAGAAAGAATGATAGCTAGTTCCATTGAAAAGGACTGAATAACCCTACCTGAAGTATATAACTCAACGATTATAATAACATTATTTATTATTTATATATTGGGAATAATATATTAATATAAATTAATATTATATATACTATAATAAATAATAAACTTTAGTATTTTATTATACATATAGTATATAATATATATATTATATATATATTATATTTAGTATTTAATAATAATAATGATAATAACATAATTTTGAATTACTTCACGCCTAACTAACCTAAAACCCTAAAAGCCTAACTCTAAACCTAAACTAACCAAGACCGTAACCTAAACCTAACCTAACCTAACTAACATGAGAGCCTAACCTAACCTACCTATACCTAACCCTACCCGTACTACCTAGCTAACAATTCAAAATCCAAACGTAGAATTCCAACAATCGGAAAAGGGGTCCAGACTATTATAGGCGTTTCCTTAATGTATGCGCATAATCGAGAGAACCCAATTGCGTGCCGCGAGAAACCACGAGTTCTCTTGGTGTGCGCAGGATCATAAAGGTTTTCGAGGTTCCAAATGGCAAAAAAGCACTGCTGGCCAACTGACAGGGTACGACGAGGAAGTCCCACCTAGAGGAGGTGGTGTAGAAACATGTTAGGGTGCTTAGTAATGGGGATACACTATATTATATATGAGTAGTATAATATATATATATATGATATGTATATATATATAGGTTTGATATAATCATACGCCTTTATAGAATATTAATTTTCAAATTCGCTTTATTTGAAAAATTATTCATTTTGTCTTTATATACATAATATTAATAAATTAGTAGGGGAGCTCAGGTGAGTATAATATATTTTACATAATATAAATGGATAACCGCATCATCAGTGGTTAAGTTTCATTAGAATTAATCTAGTATGAATGTTTAAAGCTCGAGTAAATTCGTATTTAAACACAAACGTGAGAAAAAGATTCCTAAAATCTTCTCAATGTTCTTTATAAATTATTATTATTATTATTGAATTTGTTGTTTATTTGATCCACATTATTATTATTATTATTATTATTATTATTATTATTATTATTAATTTTTATTATTATTATTCAATTATATATCTATTTTAAAAATATTATTATTATTAATTTAGTTAAAATTGAATATTAATTGATCCAATTACGCATTTCGTGCCAAATCGACCGAGAATGAATTCTTATTTTTATAAACTTTATTATATTGTTATTCATCTATTTAATATATATTGATTATTATTATTATTAATGTATTATGTTACTATTTATTTGAAAAATTTATTCATATATGTTGTATTTTTCTCCTGCATTGCTTGAGGACAATGATTACAACATGAAAAAAAGACCTAAAAAGTGTGTTTTGTTTCTGCAAGAAGCACACGAGCATATTATGGAAAAAAAGGTGAGTTGGGAACTGGTATTGGTAACATAAGTGTGATTTGATAGCATTGATTTGATATCATTTAAAATAGTTTAGAATAATAATAGATAAAGTAATGGCACTGGTGACAGAGATGTAATAGAAATGGTGACGTAAAGCTAAGCATTTTCGATATTGTGAGTGAATGTATTTTCTACAACAAATTTGCAGTTTTCTCCCATCATCGCAAACTTGAAGTGATGAAAGAAATCCTGCCGGAAATAGGAAGTTTTGCTATGTCACGATGAAGATGATCACTGCGTTTTCGGAACTGTGATAGTTGGTGAAGAGATGAAACAGCCATATCGCAAAATTAAATTAAAAATGAAAATTGGGAAGTTCGTAATCGATAATGTTGCGTTTGCTTGAGTTCATTTTCCCTCCGAGTGTTCCTGACTGTGGGCATTTTGTGTTATGTTAGTTTTTTTCTTTTTTCTTTGCATTATGTAAGAGGTTGAGGCAAGTACTCATTTGCGCTGCCAAATACTGATAGACCAATTATACTACGGGGCAAAACTTGTCTAAGATTGTCGGCTTATCTTTAAAGAGGCAAGCCACCCCTATATAAGAGGATGGTTGTAATTTAAAAATTTATATATTTGATAAATAATGTTTTTATAAAGCCAAAGTAGCACAATAATTCAATAAAGAGTAAAGTAACTAAAAAACGGCCTTCTGTTGAGATACTCCTCTGTCGTAGGGCGAATTGGTAGTGCACAGCTTTCCAGGTGCGTTTTATTCGACAGCTTTTTTTTTTTGTGCTGGCGAGAATTTGTTTTCGCGAAATTCGAGTCTCAGGCCTTTTCCTTGAAATTTATGCTGTTCCTTGGCCGGGAGGGATGTGTTTTCTAGTTAGAGAAGTACTCATTGTAGTGACTTCTTATTGTTAATGTTGATCTGTTCTCGTATGCTGAACTGACGAGTATCTCAAAAGAACGTGTTTATATACTATTTCATTTTGACTTATGGTAAAATTTTGCTCGCGCAAATCCTTGCATAAGGTACGAACATAAATTAAAATTATTTTAGCAGAATTTATGCTTTCGGGAGGCTAGCATATATATATATATATATATAATATATATTCTATATAATATATTATATATATATATTATATCTATACTATGCTAATACTTAAAATATATAGACCATATATTATATATATATATTATATGATATACTATAACTCTACGTATCTAGTATATATGATAGTATATAGTATATATTAGTAGTGGATGGACATGACTCCGCATCCGCATTCGGCATTTGCGAACATCCGCACCTAAATTGGCCAAATCCGCATCCGCATCCTCTTTTGAAATATGAGGATGTTGAGGATGATGTTTTCTACAATTGATTTTGATTAAATGCATATATATGAATAATATTATTTAGGCATCTTTCTCAAATAATTATGAAATAATTGTAATTTTTTGAATTTCGATTTCTGTATATTATATATAATATATTATATATATAGTAATATATATATATATATAATACTATATATATATATATATATATATATAATATATACCTATATATATATTTACTATAGTAATATATATATGATATATAATATAGTATATATATTATATATATATTATATATAATATATATGGTACAGCGTATATATAGATTACTAGTATAGTATATAGGTATATCTATTTACTATGTAGGGTTGTATAGTAATATACTATAGATAATACTATATATATATAGTTGTATATATATACTATATATAATATAATATATATATATATATATTATATATATATAGTATATCATATAATATATATATGATTACTATATAAATATAATATTATATAATATATTATAATATATAGTATATAGTATATATTAATATATATTAGGGTTATATGTAATATCATATTATTATTACTATAAATAATATTAATATATAATATATATATATATAATATATATATATATATATATAATATATATAGTAATATATATATAATATATATATATATACTATATATATATGATATATATATATACATAATGTCATGTCTTTGTCCCATAACTATTGTCAGAAATAATATATTGATATTATAATATATAGTAATATATATATACATATATTACTATATATTATATAGTATATATTATATATATATATATACAGTATATATATATATATATAAGACAAAAATAATCCTTGAACACGCTTGATTTATATTTTCACCTTATAACGAGGAAAAAAATCATATGACAATCCTATCGGGGTAACTCTTGGACCATAATCTGTATGGCTCTTAATTTTTAAAAAACTTTTTTCTCCCAGCAGCCATACACAACGAGTGTGACTTTCTGGCACTTTAATTGGGCTAATTTGGGGACGTTGCGTTGTTCTTTGCAAACTATGCTTGGCGTGAATCTTGCTTTGACTCGAAAGATGCTTCGCTCACTGCTGAAAAAGGTAGGGGCCGAATCAATCGAGGTAAGAAGAGTCTATTCTCCGTAACACTAAAATCTTTTTCTCCACAAAATCCATGGTTCGATGGGAATGTGTTCCTTGCTCCATTAAGGAGAGAGACATTGCTTATCGGGCATGGAAAAACTCCTCGTTCTCCATCACTCTTACTAATTTCCTTTCTGCTCGGAAATCGTTGCCGGGCTATTATTCGACAGGCTAAGCGCCGCTTTCACTAAAAAAAGTGCGACCAACCTACTTGGCTCTCCTATCTGATAAAAATTTCTGGCCTCTTTGCCAAAAACATCTCTAATACTAACTATTGTAAATCTGCCTTTCCTCCAACTTTATTCGCCTCTGACGGTATCTGTAGCCACTCTCCTACTGAGAAGCGCTAATCTCTCTCTTTTCCGGGCCTCATTTTTTTCATTCTAGTTTTCCCCTGGGACGATTCCGGCGCATCCCTCCTCCTCTTCTTCTCCTCCTCCTAGTTTTCCTATGCCTCTTCCCGGTGATTAAACGCATCGATCGGGTGCATGGGGATACTGAGAACTCTATGAACGTCATTGGGGAGGAGAGAGCTAGCGCGGCTCTATATTGACTGCCCACGCCTTAGTGATTTGTGTGCGAGGGAGTGTGTGTTGAGCAGGGCCCCAGTGTCTCGTTCAACCTATAAGCTCTTCTCTATGCCCTACATAACTAGTCACATTTTTCTCAGACATGCTCGTGAAGCGCGCATCATGTACCCAGGCCCAATCCTGAAAAAGGGCAGCCGCTCTGATCCTTTCTAACTATCGAAATATAGCTCTCACTTGTATTCTAATTAAATCTATTTGGAAACTCTCTTAACTTCTCATTTCCGGATCATCTGGGACCACTATATTCCCTTCTTCATATCAGCCGAGTATAACATTTTGACGCTCGAGGTCACTGGTGACATACTATCGCTATCTAACTGATTTATGGCTTCTGCCCTTAGGGACTATGGGATTGGGGAGTGGCGCTCAACATATCAAAGGCATTTGATCGAGTATGGCATCGCATCACTACTCTCTAAGATCTCTTCCTTTGGGTTTCCTCCCTTTCTTTGCTTACTGCTCTTGTCAAGCTTTCTCTCTGGTCGCTCCATATCAGCACTACCCGTTGATGGAGTGACTTCTTTCTCTTTCCTGTTAATCGTGGTGTTCCTCAAGGTTCCTGTTTTTGTCTCCAGCTTTTATTCCTACTCTTCAATCAAACTATCTTCTCGCAGTACTTTCTAAACCTGTTCACCTCTTAATGTCGACGACTAAACTTCATTCTTGTTTCCATGTCATGTCAAGATCTGCTCCCACTCTTTTGCATCTAGAGTTGTGCCTCTCGTCTTCAGCCTTTCCGAATTCTAATTCTTGCCGACCTGGATGGATTTCCCGGTGGGCCCGCCACAACCTTGTGAAATTCAACTCGTTGAAAACTCAACTTCTTTACATCTCACCTCTCAAAAACACCTATCCTAACTTACCTATTTTCCCTTCTTTCGACGGTTCTAACGTCTCACCTGTTGAGTTGACAACAAAAACATTTTTGGTCTGAACATAACAAAATTGTCTTGGAAAACCATGATCGTTTACGGTTGCTAAAGGTGGCCTCAAATAAGCTGGGAGTACTAGTATCAGGTTGCGGAATTTTTTCTTCCGAACATCAAACTCTCCAGTTATATAAAGGGCCTTAACCTCCCAAATTTGTGGTACTGTTCTCACATCAGGAGGAATGGAGACCCTTCCTTCAACCCTTCTATTGGATAGACTTGATTCTAAAAATAAAAGACTAATAAACTGTCCCTACTTTCAGACTCTCTTGACCCCTCTATCTACTGCGAACGTGACGTTGGCGCACTATCTCTTTTCTATAGGTACTACCAACGGTAGATATGCTCAGGGGAGTTTGGGCGCTCGCATTCCCACCTCCATTGCGTCCCCCTCGTAATACAAGGGGAGCAAAGCTGTTCGCACGAATTTTGCGTGAACATTGGAAAAATTCCGAGACTCGTGCGTTGTGGTGCCTTCTTCTTTCCGACCACCTCTGTTCTGTGGACTCCTTGCCATCCTCACGTTTTTCCAAACTGTATTTAATCTTGCCCTCTCTTTAAACCCTACCGTCCTGTCGCTCACCTTAGAAATTTTTTGCGTTAGACTTGGGTGGGTTTTCATCGTATTTTAATTTCCTGCCCTCCTCCCCTTGAAAAGGCCCAGCCACGTGTTGTGTTGGTAATTGCTGTAAATATACATATAGATTTAATAATATTTATATAGTATATATAATAATGTTATATAATATATTTTAGTTAGGATACAATAGACGTATAAATTATGTTAATAAATTTATGAAATACTCCACTCAAGTTTTAATTTTAATTCAAAAACTCAAAGGCAAACTCAGCAGAAGATCAAAATCTATTAGGGAATTTTTAACGTCAGTGACGTTACCTTCTTAGTATAAATAAAATTAAAATTATAGTACTTCAATCTAATGTTATAATTTTCGAACCATCTTGTGTGTGTGTGTGCAGTGTACCTTTCTTGGGAAAATTTCCCGCCAAAAAGTAAAACAAAGCAAAAAAAATAAAAATTATTAGGCATTTTCCTTCAAAATTTAGTACCAAGAGAAAATACTAAAAGTATTTGTGATTATAAAAATAAACTTTTGTTATATTCAATGATATATATATATTGTATAATATACAGAAGTTTGGAGATTTTCGTTAGACAAATATATCAAAATTTCGCAAACCTTTTTTCACAACTCCTCAGGGAATGCAGATTGCATCACTTGGAATTCTATGGAAAACAAATTCCAAAAACTGTTAAAACAAGATGGAAGTTTTCAACAAATGCACGGAACTGTAAACAATTGGTTTTTTGAAAACATAGAGAGTCCCAATTGTTAGAGTGCTTTGTAAATATTCGAAATAAAGCAAACAACGAGGAACAGAGAGATCAAGCCGGAGATTTGCAAAGAATATTGACTGACCCTACTTTTGTATTTTGGCTCACTCTTTATCGCAATATAATGTGCCACACGTAGATAGTTTCCTTAATAATTAAAATTCAAATCAAGAAATGCAGACGTAATTCTCATGAAACAAGCTGTGTGAACTAACAGAATCTAGAATTAGGAAAGATTAAAACGGTATGACACATCATACATGAAAAGTAATTGAGCCGGAAACGTAATGAGTTGTGAGGTGGAAGTAGATCGTTAAATGCCGTCCAATTACTACGAATTTAAAAAAACTGCTGAAGAGCATCGAAAGTGTCGTGACATAATACATATCTTGGTCCTAAGGCAGGAGGTTTTTTGTTTTAGTGATCATCCTAGATCAGCTCCACTTGTTCGAGCGGGAACACTTTAAATTTTTATAGAACCTCATTTCCCACAGTTGCATTTAAATAGACGTAAGATGTTAGCCATTAATTTATACATCTTTAAGAACAAATCTGAAACGTTGCAAGTTATATAGCTTCCTAAAGAAGAATTTTTTAAACTTCGGACAAGGATGCTCTTTGATTCTTTTTTATGGATAGGAGTTCAGATTTTTTGGCTTCACGGGCTGATCCCCATTTTCACTCCCACTAAAAATGGACATAACCTATATCGGAATTTTGTGTCGCCTAGTTGTACCGCTTCAGCTGATATTAACCAGCCACCAAGACTGTAAGCAATTTTTACCCTCTAAAACGAGCGCCTGTTTTGTCGGTGGTTCTTCTTGTGACATGTGAAGTCTTCTTATCAGAATTTTCACACACTTTTCAAATTATCCATGTTCGACATTTTCGCATCAAAACTTCCAGAATTTTTTTCGAAATGACGTTCAAACTTAAAAATAGCAGTTGATGGGGTTCCATACCTTCTACAATAATGTATCATAGAACATTTTCCGACTTTTTTAGGTTTTGTGCTCAGGCGGTTGTCCCAATTTCCAAACCCCATTTTTTTTTGGATTTTGAAAAAAAAAAAATTGAATATAATATTTTTTCTAAACTTTCAACGTCAACATCAAATTTTCAGGGCTTGTACAACTAGGGCAAGAATGCATCTTTTTTACGTAGATAATTTTTTTGTATACTCAAAAAGAATTTTTTAAAAAATTCAAAGTTTTTTTTTTTAAAATTTGTTCCAAGAACAAATCCAAACCTATTTTGCATATACAAAAAATTATCCTAAGTAAAAATGTGCATCTCTTCTCCGACTGCACAGTATGCCCTGAAAAATGTTGATTTGATCGGAGTGAGTAGAGAAAAAATTATATATAAATTTTTTCACTTTTCAAATCCAAAAAGATGGGTTTGGAAATTTGTACAACGCTGAGCACAAAACCTCGAAAAAAATCGGAAAAAGTTCTATGCTGTAACTATACTATTGTAGGTAATTGGACCCATCTATGCATTTTTTAAGTTTCAATATCCCGATAAAATTCTGAAGTTGATACGAGGAGTGTCAAAAACATGGATTGTTGAAAATTGAAAATTTTAAAGAATGACTACAGTCACAGAAAAACACCCGAAAACGTTTTAAGAGGGCAAAAAAGACTACAGTTTGGTGTCCTATAGGTCAAAATATTGCTGAAAATTCGAATTTTTATGTCCACTTTTTAGTTGGGGGGGGGGTGAAAATCGGGCGCTCAGCCCGAGCCAACATCAATTGATCTAGCCCTATTATTTTAATAGTAACATTATGGAAACATGATAATGGGATCAGTTTTTATGATGAATCTTTTAACAAACGTTAAAGATATTTAATATCTAAAACGCAAGTAATATTGTTGAAGCTGAAAGATACTTTTGTAGATTAAAAGAATTAAAATCGTTTGTAGCCCTTTTCCGTCTATCAATTCGTATTCAGCTATTCAAACTTTGCAACTGAACGAGATATTGCCCACAATTTCGTCTTATGGACAATCTGGCAATTTCAAGTTATTTTCAAGTCAAGAACCAATAAGAATGGCATGGACTTTAAGCTACAAATTTTAAAATTTACAATTTAATTATAAATAAATTCGTTATTTTAAAATTTTATTTTAATCAGCTTTAGTTGACTTTTGTTTTTTTTTTACCATACGAAGTAAAATAAATGCCAGAGGTGGCGAACCTGTCGTATATTATGGCGATTATATATATATATAGTAGTATAATATATATATATATATAATATAGTATATATATAATATATATATATATATATTATATATATACCTATCATATATTATAATATATATATATATAATATAAATATATAAATATATATTTTATATAATATATATATATATTAATTATTCGTATATATATATAATATATAATATATATATATATATTATATATATATATATATATATATATACTTATATATATATAATACTATATAGTATATATAATATATATAAAAGTGAAAATTCGCAACCCATCCATTTCCACCACGAGTCGCCACTGATATATATATATACCATACTATTATAAATATATATATATATATAATATATATATATATATATATATATATATATAATAATATATATATATATATATAGATATAATAATTACTATTATTATATATATATTATAACTATATATATATACTTATAGTAGTATATATATAATATATATATATAATATTATATATATAACTATATATATATATATATATATATATATATATATATATATATATTATATATTATATATATATATATATATATATATCTATAAATATAATAATTATATATATATAGTATATATATACCGTTTATATATATATAGTATATATATAATATATATATATATATCAGAGCTGGGCAGTATTCTAAAAATACTTTAATTATCGCAAAAATTGTATTTGTAATAATTTTATTTAAACTTTCGTTTAATATACAGTAAATTTAACTACTTTTCAAAGTATTCAGATCATTATGTTTAAAATCTAAATAGATAAGGTTGTAAAATATATTTACAAAATCTCAACAATAAAAAATTCTTGAAACACGTTCATTCTTGTTTCGACAAATATGATTGGAGATATGTTTGAAATTTTTTTTTTTTTTTATGAATACAATCTGTTGCATCACCGATATTGGCGCGAATGGTTGTTGGCATAGTGGAGTAATATCTTTAATCTATGTGGTTGAGCTAACTTTTTTTAAATTTTTTATACCAGCTTGGCATTCAGTAATGGGAATTTTATTAATCCATTAATTGCCAGGAAATATTTTAAAATAGCAATAAACTGGTTATAAAATTAAATGTACTTGTGTATTGTGCATTAACGAATTATCAATAGCGAGCGATGCTATTAATATTCGTATAAAAAATGTGTGTGTATGAAATTTTCCGTCGGGAGTCAGAGTTCAGTTTTAAAATATCGACTCCTAGAGTCAAAGTCTTCAGCATCTTAAATGGATTTTGTTTAAATGTTATATCTAGTACTTCTCTATATATACATATATTATATAACTATAGTATATAATATATATAAGTATATATATATATATATATGATATAGCTCTATATTATCTATATATAATACTATAAGTAGTATATATATATATTATACTATATATATTATATATATGGTGATATTGGTTTAAACTACAACTCATATCTCAATAAACCTTACAATTAGATACATGGGAAAATGGAAAATATTCATTGTTGGAATCTGTGTAACATTTTAGTGCGGAAATATGTAAAAAAAAATTAAAAAAAAAATAAAAAAAAAAATTAATATCTCCAAAAACTACAATAGCTACAGCGAAAAAGAATACATCTTTGGGATCCTGGATTAACTTTAAACCATAATAACAATTAATAAAACAGAAAATTAATAATAAAAAATTATTTTTAATATAATTATTTTAACATAAGATTAAAATGGCTATTAAGAGGGCTTTTATTGGTTACTCGTTAAAGTGATGAACATTTATTGTTGTAAATTAAAGTTTTGCTGTTTTTTTTTTTAAATCTATAATGTAGATATCTCAAAGAGTAATGATTTGTTGTGGTTGTTCGCACTGGATGCATGGAGTCGGGGTCCTCTCGCTCCCTTTTGCCTGGTGTGCTGTGTGGTGTGGCCGTGGGGGGGGAAAAAAAACAAATATACGGGGTAGGAAAGATAAGAACCCCTAATCCCTCCCTCCCGGGGAGGGTCTCCGGAACCCCGCACTTTGGTGTTTGGGTGCTCGCGGGGGGTTCCTCCGCCCCTGCACCCCTAACGGGGTATGGAAAATGTCCCCCCTGTGTTCCCCGTCGGCTCGAGCCCCCTACATTGCCGTGTAATACCTTTACAAAAATATAATATAATGTATCTATATATTATTTATATATATATCTATAGTATACCTATATATATAATATATATATATAATAGTATAGTATATATATATATATATATTATATATATATACTATATACTCTTATACTATGTCCCCTGCGCCTAAAAAAAAAATAGCCAATATTTTATTTTCATTATTTATTTTTTTTTTATTTTTACCATCTTTTACCCTAACTAAAATTTTACAAAGGTGACAAAAAATGTTATAATATGTTCTGCGTGGTATATATATTTTTTTTTGGATTTTTTTTTTTTTTTTTTTTTTTTTTTTTACATTTTCCCGCACTAAAATTGTTACCAGGATTCCAACAATGTTATTCCCTTTTTCACTGTATCTATTTAGTTTTCCTGAGATATGAGTGTGTAGTTTAAACCATAAAGTTGTAGTTTTACAAACCACAATTATAACATATATGATACCTATATACTATATATACTATATATATATTATATAATACATATACGTATACTGTATATACTAGTATTTATATATATACAATATATACTATATAGTATTACTATATAGTATATATATATATATATATACTATATATATAATGAGATATATTACTATTACTTTATAATAATATAATTCAGAAAAGGTGCCAAAGAATTACTCCTAAAAAAATTATGAACACTTTACAGGAACCAATAACATATTTGGAAATCAGCGTATAAAACTTATTACCAGAATATAGCCTATATATATTAGCTATATATTATATTATATATGATATATATAATATATATATATATATATATATATAGTACTATATATATATATAATATTAATATATCGAAAAGTACGACACGTACAGAAAAAACAAATTACATATTTGGAATCGGCGTATAAAGCTTACTTTATGTAAAAGTCGGTTTCGTCCGCCACTGCTGTCCCCCATACGGCTCGAGCCCCTAAAAATTGAAGTGTCAATGAAACATATTCCATTGGGGCTCGGGCCGACTGGGCGGACAGAGGGGACAAAGTCCGCCCCCCCGTCGTCCACCTAGAGGCCGAGAGACCGCCGCTCCTGATAATATATACTATATATATATATATATTTATATATATATATACTATAATAATATTATATATATATTATATATATATAGTATATATATATATAGTATATATCCTAATATATTATAGTATTATATATAATATATAGTTGTAAAAACCCCCTAATGTATTTTCACCATGCTGGGATACCCGAATCCTGGACCCTTAAGCAGATGACGCGTTGCAAGTGTTTGACCATCTACGCTAGACGGAACATAAAGATAGAATATGGCCAGAATATATTTTCTTACCTGTCGGCAAGTCAGAGCATTACTTATCTGTGATCCTCCCGTCTCGCACTCGACACGGAGGCCATACACAGGGTGCCGCGCATGTGAATAATACGCAAAAACCGGGGGCCAATTTGTTAAGTAAATATTGAATAATTCTGGCAACAAATTATGTATTGCAATCTAATTATGGCAATATTTATTATTACATAATTCGGCCCCCGGTTTGTTTGCGTATTAAATTCACTTTCTACTCTCGCACCCTGTTTGGTACCTATCCTGTTCGAGTGCGAGCGGGAGAATATCGTAGTACGCTCTGCTCTGACAGTATAAGTAATTCTCGATTCTTTCTTTTGTCTCGTCGTATGCGTAGTTGGTCAAACACCTTGCAACGTCCCATTCTGCTAGGGTTCGCAGAATCGGTATCCAGCATGGTGTAAATATCATAGGGGTTTTTGCAAATACATATTTGTTGCAGGTATTATTATATATCTATATATATAATATTATATAGATACGTATATATTATATATATATATATATATATATAATATATACAATATATATTATATTATACTATATATATTATTATATATATATATGTCATATAATTATATATTATACTATATATAATATATGTATATATATAATTATAAGTGAAATTGAGAAACTGTCTAGTTTAAATGATTTTTGCGCTCATATTAGATAGATTTGGTTGTTTTCTGTAGCGGTCAGTTGGCATATGAAGTTTTCTTTCTGCATGGTTAAGGGCGACAGGCTGCACACCTGTTCCCTTTCCTTTTAGCTTTGTAGCTACTAAGTATCTCCCTGGAGAGCTCTGGGAGAACGAGATTTGTGAGGCCTAATATGGAAGAAGATGGCTAGTTCTTCTAAAGGGCGAAACCCTCCTGAGAGTGTTTTATCGAGGACTAACGTGCAGGAAACCATTGCGCCGAATAATGATTTTTTTCTTAGAGTGCTCTAGGTTAAGTAGTTTTCGGCCAGAATGAAGATGCTTGGACACTGATCAGGGTGAAAGCCCCTTCCAGGAAGTTTGTTTATATATATATATATATATATATTATAGTATATATAAGTATATATATATACTATAATATATATATATATATAACTATATATATTATTATATATACTATATATATATACGTATTATATATAATCTTATAATATATATATATACAAAGATGAAAGGAAAAGGTGAAAATTTGATGGTGTGGTGTGATGTGTGCGTGCTGGGTGTGGATGAGATATGAGAGAAAGAGGGAGAGTAAGTTTTGCAAATTTGGATTGAGTGAATCTGGTGGTAACAAACTATGCGTAGACTTTGTGTTGTGAGTCCTTAGATATTCTAATGGTTAAATTTAAGTTTGAAAAGTCACGGTATGTGTGGTTGTGCGATCGTTTATGGTCCATTCTGGAGGGAAACGTTGAAGAGGTACGATTTTTGGGGGATAAATTCGTGAATTATGATGTCTCTGGATGTGGTGAGTAGTGAATGCTTCAGATTGTGAGTTGTGGGGTACCTGAATGGTTGGATAGGTGATTCAAATAGGGATGGTATAACAGGTGGTTTTGTGGTGGCGGGAGAAAATGAGAATGGTAGGATCCTATGATTTGATTTCTGTGTGAAGAGAGAGGTATTTGTGTATGTAATACTTTCTTTAAACACCAAAGTATCCATAAGTATACTAAGTTGGGTGTAGTAGAGATGTTATCGAAAGTGAAAAGTATGATTGATTTTTGTGTTTTGTAAAAGGAGATGTCTGAAAGTAAACGTAGATGGATGGTTACTCAGTGAGGGGTTTAGAAGAATGGGATTACTCGGACATTATGTTCATTATATTGTTTTATAAGTTAGTGGGGGCTTGGATGGAAGAGGAAAGGTGATACGAAGGAAGTAGGTAAAATTAAGAAGTCTGGAGAAGTATGAGGCAAAACAATTAAGGATACTAGTATGAATTTCATTCTACGTTGCAGTCAAGACATAAACAAATTTCATCAAATGATAAGAGAAAATAATGAAGGTACAAAATGAGAGCGTGGTTGTAAATGTACTAAAGCAAATGAATGAAAGTTTCAAACAGTTCAAAAGGATGGGAGTTCGAAAGGAACCTGTCCAGAAGGACAAAAAGTCGGCCCTTGACTATGATCAAAATCAAGTGTGCTCTGGTTTCCCTTAGAATGAAGGAAAGGCTGAAAACTATGAATATCTTGTATCGTTCACAATGGTGGATTTGGGCTTTCGGTGTATATCCGGTCTGCAAATATGTCCTTTAAAACTATACTTGTTATGGACTTCACAATCTGGACTTTTTTTTTACCCCCACTCCAACCTTTATCGCAATTAGTGGATGAGTCATCGGGGGAGGTTTTCCCAGGAACATCCTCCATGTTTGAAAGCGTTCGTGGGCGATAGATGAGAGTATGCTTTGCTGATATTGCTTGTCTCTTATCAAGGACACACCACCACAGATGCCTACAAGAGGAAACGACCAAAAAAATCATTTTAGTGTCTGCTTTGAGAAAATATATCAAGACATGTTACAAGTTCGAAAGCTAACCAATGTGTATAAATATGAGGAGTGTGTCTACAAAAAAAAAACGGTACGCGTGATGGAGGTCTTTGGTTTTCCTAAATATAACCAGCACCTTTTTATACAGATCACAAATGTTTCACGTATAAGGACATGAAAAAAAATTTGCTGTGCAGTGTAATTATTTGATCTTTTATTACATGTAGAATTCGGTGATTGACTCGAAATTATCACGATTATTAGATTATTTCATGAATAATTCTTGAGTGATATAGGATTAAATAAAAATCAAAATTTTCCTTAAGAAAAGATTGACTTAGAGAAGAATGATCTTCTTTGATTTTAATTTACTTTAATTATTTTTTCTTCTCAAAAAGTCTTTATCATACGAACATAAGAATAGGATATTATTTATACTTGTATATACATAGTTGCATTAATAATTGCTGCGGAGTGGTGGTATTCGGCCACACTTTGTAGAGGTGAGATGAGAAATCAATTCTTTGAAAATTAAAAGATGTACCTATGATGTTACAGTAATGGAATCTCGTCACAGCCATTGATAAAAATTGTTATGCTGATAAAAGTAAACTGTAATAACTAAGTTTTTTTTTTGTTTTTTTTGTTTTTTATACAGAAGGGTATATGTTGTTTGTAACACCGTGCTACTTCGGGGGGTTTTGTTGTGGCACCTGGCAGGCTAGTCAAGGAGGTGTTACTTCGTTTGAACGTCGCGACGCAGTGGCGAAGCCAAGGCCGCAAAGGGGATGAATACTCATTATCTTGTCACTTGGGTGGTCAGCACTTCTCGAGCCAGTTGCTGTAATCCTGGGACCCTCTCTGTCTGTTTGTTTGCGAGTGCTCTATAGCAGTCTGGAGGTCTGTTATCGGGTGCTGTTGAATAGTAGATATAGAATATACAATTATACAATAAGAAACAATTGAAAAGTCAGTAGTACACATAATTAACAAATATAAATATCACCCGGCATGAGTCAGTTAATTTCTAGAACCTTCAGCTTAGTCACGCATCATGTAGAGCGAGAGCCGATCATTATTTCACTCATTGTGGCTTATCGTCATGTATCGTGAACTATGTGATCCATGTTTAACTACTGATTTACTATCTAGTATTTGTTCTTACCTATCTATTATGTATCATTATTCATTTATATGTCTATATATATCATGGACGAGTTCCGCCTCCATAATCTTTGACGATTGTTCTTATTATTTATTTATTATTTTTATTAATTGAATTTATTGTTGTTTTATATTTTTATATCAGGGCGAGTGGAGTTTAACATCTAATATAATTTCATCTTTCACTTTCAATATTATATACAAATGTTCCCTTGGTGGGAATGAAAAGCTAACATATCTGAAGGGGCCCTATCAGCTCTCTATGAGTATTTGTTGAAATCCAGCTTTCACGGGTAAAGTCCTGGATGTGTTCATTCTAAGTCCAACCTTTACTGCGTAGATTTGAAGATATATTTCAATGTCCAAATTTTGGAATATTGCCAAAAAAGATTATATTTTGCGAAAAGAATAGATTTCATCTGTTTCAATGCTTCACACCTCAGTTTAAAATCATAAATTTAATAATAATTTTTAATATTTTATCAAATTAAAATCAAATTATTTAATCCAAATAAATTATTTGAATTCTGAATTTTT